>CAMXBY010000086.1:0-60996 GCA_947179485.1 Allacma fusca | reverse complement strand
TATATATATATATATATATATATATATATATATATATAAGCATACTATATATATGCGTGTACGTGACGCGTTTCCCGGCTTCTAACTTTTCACGTGGTAATAATTGTATGAAATATTCATTCCCACTTTGAGATTATTAGTAAGCAAGAGGAAAATATATACATTTGTGACATTTTGGCAAAATATTGTTTATTTATGCAGATACCTAGGCGCTTCACCTGTTTGGAGCTCTTACGTTGTGACTTCAACGAAAACATTATACAAGTTGTCGGTAGTTTTTAGAAATGTGTGTTAACATCTTTGACTAGCAGTGATTTTTCGAGAACGTGATTTTTCGAGACCGTGATTTTTCGAGACCGTGATTTTTCGAGACAGTGATTTTGCGAGACCGTGATTTTTCGAAACAGTGATTTTTCGAGAGTGATGTTTCGTGGCAATAATTTTCGAGGCAGTGAACACTTGAGGAACAATTTTTGAGTGTTTGTGATAAACAGTTGGCATAAAATTTAAACCAGATAAAATACTCTTTTTTTAAATTACGTGAACGTTAGTCTTTTGATTATTTTTAAAACGATTTAATTATTTTAACTCGTCTCAGTCCACGAACATTTAATTCGAACCTACAAAAAACCTGCGTTATCGGATCGTTTTGGCGCCATTTGAGTTCCCACAAAACAAGTAAGTTTTCATTTTACTTTCTTTTGCACCAACAGGGAAAACTGAATCAGTTTTGGTTTTGTTTTGTATTTAGATGAGGATTGGATGTAGATTAGAATTTAAATCATTCGACAACGTCATTTAAACTGTTTGCTCGAACAAACAACATGTTTGCAGGGATTACTCCGGTAGTCGACCTAGGTCCAGGGGTCGGATTTTTGTGGGGAGACGGGAATTTTCTTTACAGGGAAAACTATTTCTGAGAAGGAAAATATCAAAATGAAGGAATTTATTTTAACAGAGATTATTTTAACAGGGATTTTTAGAATTTTTGGCGTGTTTCTTGGGAATTTGCTTTTCAAACAGAGATTATTAAATTTATTGGCGTAATTTGGCCGGGACTTCACTTCTTGTAGGGAATTGTTTCTTGCCAACAGGGATTTTTAAAATCGTTGACCATTTTTCAGCAGGAATTTTTGAAATCGTGAAGACCTCCAATCAGTTAGATAATATTCAGCTGGTAGATTACAAGATATTTGTAAAACTCCGACCCCTACCTACGACATAGTTTTAAAATAAACATACGATACTAGCCGATCCTACGTGTATGCCTATTTATAGGGTGCGAGCTTTTTTCAGAAAAATATTATAGGCAAACTACAGTGCTCAAGTTTTTCACAAAAAATCCTATAAATCAAAATTGCACGCCTGTATTCACGCGGTCATATAAACAAATATGTAGGCAGCCTGAGAACACCCTGTATGAAAGCATATAAGTAGGATCTATATAAATAGCTATTGTCACATTATAGAAGTCATTTCTAACCATAACAATTTTTAAGCATTGAAATATCAGGCTTCTGCAGGTGCATGTGAGATTTCCTATTCAAAATCATATCCATACATTCCTAAGTACATGTGCATATGTTGTATGTAAATGCTCGATGTCTTATACTTACTGTAACGTGCAATTGACACGAACTGTTTCCGCTTTGCTAACTTGTTGCTAACTTTGCTGTTTCCGTTACATTATATAGGCAGTAGGAACGATGGACAACTTGCCTGAAACTAGGCCTTGTAAATAGTCAAATAGGAAGGAAGGAAAGCAAAACGGATAGGTTTTAAGGACAGGAACTAGGAAGGTAGTAGAATTTTAGTCAAAACTAGGCAATAGAATAGGATGCCTGAGAATACGTAAAATAATCGGCAAGTTTGTAGGAAGGGTGGGGGAATTGGAAGGACTACCTGGAAGCCATATTTGATGCCGATCAGCGGCAAGAGATGAAACTGGTTTGTATGATTTTCGCAGAGATGTTTTGTACTTGAAATACTTCTTATGACTTTTAGATAGTACAAAATACTATCTAAAATACAAAATACCCTTCTTGTATATGGTATCTTAAACCTACTGTGGTAGTCGTAGTATTTTGGATCTTAGTAGTTTACAAATTACGCGCTGGTTTGTATTTGATATTTGATTAACAGACATCAATACTATTAAAGGTACTTAAAATAAGATACATGATCCAAATACTGTAGTATTTAAACATCTGAAATTGCCGCTTGTTGAAAACATTTTGTGACCCTTAACACATGGTTCAGGACGTTTTCTATCGATTAACAAACGTCGCATCGACTGAAAATATTAAACGGGATATATTTGCTGTCTTTCCACTGCAAATTGTAAGTAACATCAGCGAGCATTCAGAGAGTTCTTATCGTTAGCTGTTTTCAAAATTATAAAAAATTGGCAGTTTTGAAAACCCGATTTTAATATCTCATTTTCATCGTTAGCTCCGGTGGAACAATTGTTTTGGCATTGCAGGACTGATTTTTAGTGTTCTAGTTTTTTGTATTATACCGTATAACGTTAAATAGACGACGAATTCAAAAACAAACTGTGAAGAAATTCAACTCGCATGAACCCCACTAATAGTTACACGTCTAGATTTATCGTTTCCGTAGATTTCATGGTGTACTCTGAACAGGGTTTATTTTTAGTACATTAATATTCTGAATGCTTCTAGCGTTAAAAAATATCTTCCAGAAAATCAAACCAAACTTTGAACTTCGTCATGCGCAACGCTATTCGAACATAAATGTACACTTTTGACCAAACCGGCAAACGCATACCCAAGCACCTAAGGCTGAACAAAGGCAATTTAAACTGAACTAGGCAATTTAATAATACGACAAGGAAATAGGAAGGGTAATTAAATGCCCATTTTTAGGAGCAAGGAAATCAGCAAAAGTACGGCTTAGGAATATTGTGACAAAACCAGAATGTACAAGGTTCTAACTACTTACCATGTGCGCTTTGCATTTATCACAGATTTGCAGTATCCCATATGAACTCTTCGTTACTTCCTCTTGTCTAGAATTTTTTTGCATGTCTCGTCAATTAGGAATTTAATTAAGACGATGGATTAAGATTTAATGGAATTTTCTTTGTCATGGAAAACCAAGAATAGACATGTTAACTAGTGCGGTAATACAGTAATTACGGTAAACAAATTTAGGTACGGTTTAGGTACGATAATTCGCGGTTTTTTGAAGCGATATCTCATTTTTATACGGTATCGTCAGTCTAGCGGAAGGCTCATAAAATTGTGCCGTTGCCCTCTACAAACCATGTCCAAAGCTCAAGTAACAACATTAAATCCTAGACCAAGGCTCTTTGTTGCTGAAAATGTGCTCATAGGACGTGCTAAAATAATACATACTACACTTTATAAAGTGTACGAACGTACGAATATTGTTTGGAGACGTCGTTGCTGGCTGTGTTCATTTAAACTATCTTACTCATGCCATAATAGCCTCTGTAGAAATTTTCCTACAATTAGCACCTGTGAATTCACATATTTGCATTTTTATTTAAAAAAGTCTAATGAAAGGAATCAGTTTACTATTTCTAGAGATTTAATATCTTTTAACCCCTCCATCGATTCCGCTCTAGTGCTCGGACCAGTTTATTTCAGAATTGGAAATTTTTAGTTTAGTTCAGTTTAATACAATACTTTTTCGACTAAATTCAAGATCAGTCTGAACAGATTGCTTCAGTTTATAACTTTGGATTGTACTAAATCATTTTCCTTGAATTGAACTCTTCAGATTTCTACCCATAATTTAGTTCATAGATTTAGAAATTTAAATGCTGTTATTGATTAAGTGATCAATGTATGGCTACTTCTGTATAAAATTAGTGCCAATAAAGTCTTTATACATGATACGTGTCATTCGTGCTCATTTTGGACACATGCCCAAAGTTTAAAAATTTAATCGTATTATAATATGTTCATGACCCCCACGTTTTATTAACGTTAGCTAGTTTGTCCAAACGTTAGTAGTTTATTAACTAGTTAATTAAACTATAGTTAATTTTCTAAGTACCATGAAAAGCGCAGAAAGTATAGGGTTAATAAGCATGTAAGGTGTTGCATGCATTTCTATATGTTTAACTCACTTCACTTCACTAATTACCAAAGTCTAAATCTTGTTTACAAACGAGGTAACACTGAATTCATGAGTTAATCAACTGTACTTCATTCACAATCTGGTCAAACAAATTTACACATTTAAATGATTTATTATTACTTGAATAATTATATATACTTATCATGTATTACGCTTAATTAAAAATCAATGCTTTTAATTGCATTTGGAAAGGCACTCCAGTAATAAACCAACAAGGAATTGGCTAACCGTTTATTCCTGCGCTGGTCGCATACCCTTCTAGTAAACCTGCGCAAAAAGTCATTTCATATTTTTAAGGAAAATGACAAGATTATCCTCGCACTTCAATCTTACCTTGACACACTGAAATCATAGTGAAGTACCCCTGCATCTGAAATATTGTATGCGCCATTTTAGAACCGTGTCAGCAATTGATCGTTGATAAGATGCCCATTGGAAGTCTTAATCGCCTCATCAAAGACTATTTATGATTTTCAAGCTATATTAATGATATCATTATGACGTTCGGTGCTGGCCGGGGAAATCATTCGTCACAACAAAAGCTTTAGTTACAATTAATGCCCCTGGTTGTGATTATGTACTCGACCCATACTTGCAGTCGTACTTGAAACTTGAGTAGGTACTCGAATAATCTGGATACCCGGGTAGAGACGCACGCTCCAGAACCGTCAGTTGGTCATGAGCGTGCGTTCATGGAAAAGCTCCTTGAAGGGGGCTCTTCCCAAAACATACGGTACGGCGGTGTCGTACCGGGTATTGGGGTGTTGATTAACACCAAAAGTCATCAGACCCACTAATGGACAGTATTTCCTTGGATACAGGGTGAGTCACAAACCCTGGTGATCCTAAAGTGTCCCAGTGCTGGCCATTAGCAATTTATTGCAAAGTACTTGCCACTGTGACATCTCCGGGTAATCAGGGTTTGTGTCCCACCCTGTATTCAAGGATTTGCTGTCCATTGGTGGGTCCTCTTGAAGGGACTACAAGAATCTGGGGTTGGAAAAATGAAAGATAAATGAAGCTGACTCATTAATTATTAATATGGAAAAGGACATCACTGAAAAGCTTAAAGAAATGATTAATTTATATCAAAATCTTCTAAATGCATGATACATAATTTTGATTACTTGAATTTGATTAAGGAATTGACGGAAAAAATTCTGATACCTTAAGATGGATGGAGATATTGGCGGGGATATGGTTGATGAATAAAAATTCAGATTTCCATTGAATTTCCAATAAAAATGCAGATATTAAGGAATGATAAAAAACAATGTTTTTTAATGGGTAAGAACATATACCAATTTAAATCTTATATATGGCAGATCAACGGGTCCACATTTGTTGCGTTCTTAGATTCCGCTATTGGCCACCATGAATTCCGTTATTCAGATTGGGATGATGCAATGACGTGAATATCCTAATGTTTGGTTCAAACAGCAAGGTTCGTCCTATTTGTTTACTGCGAAAATCCTCGTCCATAGTAACTATAATTTTCGTGGGATACAAGTTATGAAGCATGATGTATATGTCCAATGATATTTGAACACCCATGTGTGTACATATGCAGAGTAACATTGTCCCGTGTATCACAGGATTGGAAGACTTTCCCTCTTTCATGTAAACGTACATTTAAAGACGTAATGGTACTTATCGAAAGGAAAGTTCTGGCGATCACAATTTTTGCTGCTAATTTAATAATGTAGTTTGGTTTATTGGTGCTCGTTGTATATTCTTTCAATGTTTTGGTCTTGTTTTTAAGAAATTATTATAAAAAATTAATTAAGATGAACTGAAGCTCACAATTTATATGAACATTTTGACTGACAATTTTATTACTAAATTAGAGCAAAACATTGAAATTGATAAACTACGCTCCTTGTATTTACATCACGACTTAATATATCACAAATATTTCATAACGTTGATTGGTACAAAAACAGATATAGCGCAGTACCTTTATCACTGTAATAATACGTATAAAGTTTTCGAATTGGGTACAAATAAATTCCTTTTCAATACATAACTGCAATTAATAATTCTACACAAAATAATAAATACACAATACTACCGACTACAATACTATACAATACTACTTATTACAATACTACAATACTACACAATACTACATATTACAATACTACACAATACTACATATTAGGGTGGTCCGATTCGGGTTAGGTCACTGCTCGGGTTTTTTAAAAAAAAATAAAAATTGCGAGATATGACAAGGTAAAAATTGATTTACAGTGGATTTGACTTGGGGATGAGATTATTCCAAATTGTGAGGACTTGGTATGGAGTGATCAACAGTGAAGGTGACCAAGTAATAGTTTAAATTTGACGAGCTCTTAAAAAATTAACATGTCAACTACATCGAGTCTACATATTTAATTTGAACGAGTTTGACCCATTGCCGGGTCAAGTTCATAGGTCATAGTCATTGGGTTGCTACTGAGAGGGCTCCAGTAAACGTAACCAAGTAATGGTTCAAATTTGACGAGCTCTCGTACGGTGAACTAAGGAACTAAACAGAGGCTAACTACGAATTTTAAATGAAATTGACCCATTTCCGGGTCAAGGTCTCGGGTCACATGGGTTACATAGGTATTAGGTAAGATGGAGATAGGTAAGTATGGATTGTGTCCGGTGATGATACTTTATATTTTGTATCAAAAGAGCTGAAGTGAGTGCTAAGACATTTCACAGTGCGTCTTTCATTTTGGTCCATTATTTGGCTAACTTGTAAGGACTTGGTCGTTGAAAAATCTGCCGTGTAATGAGAAGATAGCCAAGTAATGGATGGATCGGAATAAAAATTGCTGGTTAGATTCATGATACGTCAAATTCAACGAGTTTGGATTTCCAGATAGTATGGTAAAAAATAATAAAATAGACACACGGACTGACTTAATGGTCAGTCTCAATCTCAATCTCGTGTAAAGAAATATGAATATGAATCATATATGATGAAATATAAATATAAATCAACTGTGATGGAATATAAATATAAATCTTCTAAGATGGAATATACATATGAAATCCACTGTAATGAGATAATAATAACCTCTGATGAAATATAAATCACCTGTGAAGAAATACAAATATAGAATTAGTAATTCTTGGCATCAACTTCCATACCTCTAAAAGTTCTCACAATTTTCATCAGTTTAGGATCATGTCAAAGAGTATCTAAACTCGAACACTGTTTAAATACAATACAGATGTTATTCTTTTTTATTGGTTGATCACTCGAATATACTCTTTTTATATAAAATTATATAATATACACAATATTTATTTTATAATATATTAAATTCAAAGGGTAGTTAATGCGCAGTTTAAAATTCTAAATTTCTAGGCAGCAGTAAGCCTCAAGCGGTTGACCAAATTTATGAATGCCGATGAAATTGATTTTGAAACGGTGACACATGATCCGCATGAAGGTTTGTAATTTGAAGTAAAATTTATCTACCCTCACTTTTGTATTACGGTTATTTGTGATTTGTGTAAACTTGAACGACTCAAAGTTTGAATAATTTTGGTGACATTGTTAATGTAATACATCCCATATTGATTGAAGACGGATCATTTTCCTGGGACGGTTCTGAGGATAATGTACTGCAAAATGTGAATCTCCAGATCAAAAAAGGATCATTAGGAGCTGTTGTAGGAACTGTTGGCTCTGGGAAATCATCTTTGTTGTCAGCGACGTTGGGTGAAATGGAAATTAAGTCTGGGCGTGTTAATACGCATGTAAGTTCTTATTGTTTTTAGTTTTGGTGTTATCAAATTTGATATTTACTAACTATTCGTAATACATTTTGTATATTTTCCCAAAGGGAAATATAAGCTATGCCTCTCAAATTCCTTGGATTCAAAGTGCAACTCTACGGGATAACATTCTTTTTGGGAAGCCATACGAACCCATCAAGTTCAGCAAGGTTATTGAATCTTGTTGCCTGAATCCAGACCTGGATATTTTTGCAGGGAGAGACAAAATTGAGATAGGCAAAAGGTTTGTTTTTATTTCATATAATTTTAATTCAAAACTGCTGATTTACTACTCTTTAAAATCTTTAGCTAACTACGGATTCCAATGTATTAATTCTTGTTTTGAAGCTCGTCTCATTATTCATACATGCAGCCTTGCGGGCAAAAATTTTATCCGCGGCAGCATAAATTGGCAGAAATATAAAATGGAGTGCAAAAACCTGTTATTACAGAAATACAATGTATCAATTCTTCTTGTGTCGTTACAATGAATGTGCTCTGTACACGTATAAAGCTGTACTAACAGTTTCACGTCGTGAGTGCTCATGTAAGAGTTATTCATTGTGCAATGCACGATGAAACCATTATAGAGTGTCATATTTTCAGATGACGTTGTTTATACAACTACAAATTTTGAAGTTAATTGTCTGAGGTGATGTAATTATTATTCTCTATATATAATCATGAAGTATATACAAAGTGAAAGCAACGTCAATTGTAATTCAATATTCAGTTCTTACTCCGAACTCTCATGTGCTCTTCTTTTAGCTCAAGCCCCAGTTCAGCTTTTATAAGTAACAATTAACAATTATTCTAAAATATGTTCATTGTTTAAATTCCTACAAATAATTGTAAAGTAGTAGTTTTAATTTTTAAAACGCAAACTGGTACTTACAGTTATCCCAGGTAGTTGTAAGTCCCTTGTAAGTCCGCGTAAGTCTTAAATTTTTGTTTCATTTGAATTTCGTAATAAATAGTCAGCGCTTTAAAAAAAATATAACGGATTGTTCAAACAAATGATCAGTAATTGAAACCAAGCGGGTTGTTTGTATTCCACATTTTCAATGACTAATACAAACAAATTATACTTAATTTCATCTTTTTAGGAACGTTTTACGAAATCATAGAAATATTTCGTGATTTTTGCTTGGCCCATCCCTGGGAGGCCCTCGGAATTGCCACAGGAATTGGCGGGGGGTCCGTATGGCTGGCAAGGACAGTTATACGGTTTGTCATTGGCATTACTTTTGGTAAGTTCGGCTTTTATTCTGTTTGTTTTAGGTCAATATTTCAATATAAGTATGTATTTATATGTATGTATGTGTATTTGTGTGTATGTCTGTTTGTGTATGATAAGCCATATTTGAATATCGTTTTATTTGTTATGTTGCAGGTCTTGGTTTAGGCATCACGAGAAAGGTTTTGCCCGGTATGGAATGGTGGGTGAACAGAACCATCGCGACAGTGGACTGGGGGCTGGAGGTGTAAGGGACTGGGTAACGCGTGTCTGGCACATGTATGCTAATGACTGCGGAAAGGAGGACTGTTCTGTACTCCAGAACGTCACCACGTGTCAAAAGATTCAGGAATACGACGGAATAGACGGAGACGAAAACGATGAAGGAGGCCAACAGTATAGAGGAAGTAAGGAAGGAGACGAAGACGGATTGGGAGGTGATGGACTGTGAAAGGCAGATTAATGATCATTTCTGTAAATTTTAAGGTTGTTGATGTGACAAAGCATATATGTTTTTAATTAAAAATAAAAGAAAATGCCACGGGCATACTGACCATTCAGTTCAATAAATACCAGGTCTCCTTCAGTCAACTCATCGAACCTTAAGCTGCACATACTATTCACACTGGCATTCAATTATTATCAATAGCTTGCAATAGTTCCAAGTCTGACTGATATATGATGTATAGTTCTGATGGAGAAACAACCTACAAATAAATTTAAATATATTACCATGAAAATCAGAAATATTTTATTGTGATAGTAACACAAAGCTATAATTTCCGGCTTCGTCCTTACTTGTGCAATCTGCACATTCGTCTCTCTGTCAATGACAGTCGGAAGCGTTACTTGCGGAGGGGCTTTGTAATCACTGATGTTTACGATCTGAATGGCCAATTACAGGGCATCAACGGCGTGATCACGACTAATCATATAAAAAAATAATTAAAGAACTAATTTATTTTTTTGAAGTTCACGAATATACTTATGTTATACGTATTCACATTTACCGTATAATCTAAAAACTAATAATGTGTCTCAGCTGCTTCATTTTTATTGCGTGGTAGATCCAATGCAGAGTGAACCAATCTTATGTCCACGGATTTCAAAATACAGCAAGAGTTTTGACCCATCAGGCTCCACGTATGGAATCGTGGCAATGCCAGCATTCACATTTTCGTATTCGAACTGTGAAGTAATGTGGTGGGGGTACCTACACAGATTTATTTATTGCCATCAGTGACCTTCTAGCTCCTTTCATATCAATACTTTGAACAGAAATAAAATAATATTATTTATTTTAACTAACAAGTTGCCAGGCTGATCAGCCGAAAAACCTCGAAATACGACTTTTGTTGCTGGATTGCGGCCAATCAGTTCCTTTGAAATCTCCCTCTCGTACTCATTCTTCTTGGGTCGATTACGCACGAAATAATTCGGGTAGAATGCACCGGCAATAATGATCTGTTACCAGTTTATATAACGTAAGCATATTTGACACGCACTTTTCAAGAAGTTTCCTTATTGTTAGTGCTAACCGGGTTAGTTAGGGCATACCGATATAGCCATACGTAATCGTCCATATCGTAAATTTTTCGAAATGATAATTGAACGACAATTCTTGTAATCTTTGAACGATATATCGGCCAGTTTCCATATCGTAAATACGTGGTTCAATTCCCCAAATAATGATTCACCCCCTAACATTTTAATGTATATTAACTAATTCAAAACATCATGTCAGTCAGCTCATAATAATACCATGTAAATTCCACAAAACATACGTATGTAAAAACATACGTTAAACATAAGTGTAACTTTTTTATTTGCACATTTTCAGAACCAGTTTTTCTGTAATTAATACCAAGTTTGTTTCTGCATACACTTGGTGCAACCTGCGTGATTACTAATTGTTCTCACCAGTTTCAGAAAAATTATATGATAGAATAGAATAATATAGAAAAAATAGACTTGGTTTTCCTTACGTAAATCCTCATTGTCAGTACCAGTTCTTATTCAATTAACACCAACTATAGTATCGGTGTTCCGAATGGGGTCAGTAAAAAGAAAAGCTCTGATAATTTTCAGAGCAATACATTTTTGTGGCACTTTTTGTTATAAACAGTAGTAATAAGGTGAGTATTTAATTAACCATCAATACTTCGGTCGATTATTTTTATGATTTATTTTATTAACCAATGCCTTTCAAATTGAAACAAATATCGTTATATCGTCCTTCGATATCGCTATCGTCATTTTAGGATGAACGATAGCGATATTAACGATATTTAAAAATGACCGATATGCCAATACCTAGTGCTAACTTGAGATGAGTACGTCAACTGACTGTATTGATTACCTTCAGCAAAATCCCGCGTTCTTCCGTCAGTTCTAAACTGGGATTCTCATTCACTGCAATATTCATCCTTGCAAGCCGCCGTTGAATTTCTTTAACTAGATTGAAAATTTATATGAAAAACAATTTAAATTTTCTATAAAAAACGGATTAAATTGCATCAATAATGTCTAGTCACAAATTAGGGTAATTAATACCCCATCACAGGTCGCTGCACCAAATACTGATTTGCCCATACTTTTTCATCATCATTTTCCCGGAAATCGCAACTCTCAAATGTTTGCACCCGAGTCTTAAAACGCAGAGTTAAAAACCAATTAAATTATTACTTTCAAGTAAGCCGAGATATTAGGAATAACCATTAATAATATAACCACCGTGTAAACGTTGATAAGGGCCAAACAATCTGAGAAGGTATTCTGAGACCAATACACTTTAGACAAGTTGGCCTGAACTCGACGAGGGTATGGATAGCTGAAAGGGCTCTTGGTACTCAGACCAGCAGCTGTAGTCCACACAATTATTAGAAAATATCCCTGCCATGACAATGGAGTGTACATATACAGCAAACTACTTGAACCTTACATATGATGATGGTTTCTTCAAGAAGTCCAAACACATGTCCCATCATAATCAAACGCCCAAATCGCAAATCAATCGGCAGTCCTGCCATGACCTCCCTAAGGTAGGTCCAATCACCGTCGAATTCATTAAACCTTTCATTTTCTCCTTGACAATCAATGGTAATAGCACCAACTTCCTTTAAATTCGCCACCGCCCTACGTATACCAGAGAGCTTTGGTGGATCCATTGCCAGTGCAAGGAGTGCTTTCGGGCTTCCCATATTCAATATCTTAGCATGCAGAACTACACTTTCTAAACTAGATTTCATAATTTCAGGGAGCGCTTCCTGAACGAGATTATTCTGAAAACAACCAATCAAATATATCAATTAATATAAGCTCCACTTTTAAAAGTTATTTCTTTCAATAATAAATATTGTCAACCCGACAAAACTAATAAGGCTGTCAAACAGCTACATCCGCCACATAAATGTGTGCACATTAACTAATAGTTTTTAAGTTCTTCCTGAAGTGCTTCAATCGGCGGATCCAGCTCCTTTCTCCTAATGCACTTCATAATTCCCATCCTCCGGTCCTTTATTTGAGGACTCGGTTGAGTAGTTCCCTCCGGGGATCTCCGCTTCCTTATATTGTTCTTCATTACTGACATCCTCCGATCCTTGGGGTCAACAGAATGTTGAGTTCCCCCCGTGGTCTCCGCTCATCCGTTACATTATTTTTCCTTCCTGTCTTCCTCCCGTCCACCCTTTGGGGATAAGACTGAGGAGCTCCAACCGGTCGCCCCCGATCATTCCTTATATTTTTCTTCCACACCGACAACCTCCGATCCTTCCTCTCAAGATCGGGCTGAGGACTTTCCACCGATGGTCCCCACTCCTTCCTTTTTATGTTCTTCGTAATTGGCATCCTCCTATCCTTCCTTTCCGAGGAGTTCCGCAACAGGTAATTTAAATAATCTCCAGACTCCTCACACAGACGATACGGAATATCCTCGTCGTCCACGTGCTCCTCCGCGTTAAAATCCTGCAATACCCGAATAAACAAAATGAATAATAATTACACACAAACAATTCTTCCAACTCAATAAATCCACCTGATTTTTCCCACTATGACATTCCAATTTGAGTAAATTAGCCAAGAATATTAAGTATGTCACGAACACAATAGCAATTACTCACGTACCTCCCTTTCATCCATCTGTCCAGGTTCTTCCCAAATAAGAATCCCACGACACTCTGACTTCATTCAAAACTGAATTACTCAATTTAACCCCAACACCAACAAGAGTCAACTTCAAACTTAGGCCCAACAAATATGAAAGAAATGAAATCAAAATAACATTATCCAAAAATTAGCTCACCTCACAGGATTACAAATTTGAAATTAAGCTCTTAAAACACGGCCCAAGAAACGATGGGGCACTGCATGCGTGTAACTATGTATGTGTAAGGAACAAGGAATGTCCATTTACAGGTATCTACTTATTAGGGGGCATGCATAAATTATATAACGCTTAGACGGTCGGTGGTGGTTTTTCTTAACGTAACGCTAACGTTACGCACAGTAGGTAGTACCTGTGTACTCTTTTACGTAACGCAATATTTGATTAGAACCGATTTTAACGCGTAGGCATTGTTGGCATATTTACTGAAAATATTTGTGTATAATGTGCGCTTTCACAGAATGCGATGTAGCTATATTGGAATAAAAGTTGGATTAACACAATAAGGTTAATGGGAGTATTCCGATATAATTTTAGCAATAATTATTTAAGTTATGCATAAATTAATTATTGCGTTATGTATGAAAGTGGGGGTTAGATGACAGCGTTACGTATGCGTTACTCGGGGTCGGAGGTGGTCAAATTGGTAAAAGTTAATGTATATTAACTAATTCAAAACATCATGTCAGTCAGCTCATAATAATACCATGTAAATTCCACAAAACATACGTATGTAAAAACATACGTTAAACATAAGTGTAACTTTTTTATTTGCACATTTTCAGAACCAGTTTTTCTGTAATTAATACCAAGTTTGTTTCTGCTGGAATCAAAATACACTTGGTGGAACCTGCGTGATTCCTAATTGTTCTCACCAGTTTCAGAAAAATTATATGATAGAATAGAATAATATAGAAAAAATAGACTTGGTTTTCCTTACGTAAATCCTCATTGTCAGTACCAGTTCTTATTCCATTAACACCAACTATAGTATCGGTGTTCCGAATGGGGTCAGTAAAAAGAAAAGCTCTGATAATTTTCAGAGCAATACATTTTTGTAGCACTTTTTGTTATAAACAGTAGTAATAGGGTGAGTATTTAATTAACCATCAATACTTCGGTCGATTATTTTTATATTTTATGTTATTAACCGATGCCTTTCAAATTGAAACAAATATCGTTATATCGTCCTTCGATATCGTTATCGCCATTTTTAGGATGAACAATAACGATATTTAAAAAATGACCGATATGCCAATGCCTAGTATTTACTTAACATATAGTTCCCTCCTCCCACACAGCCTATAGAACCATAGAGACTTTTGTTTTACTTTGCCCAAAACCTTCCAAAAATTCCTAGCACGTCACTCCAGACATGTGCAGCCTTCGAAGGCTAGCCTTCAATGAAGGCTTCATTGAAGGCGGAATATCAATTTTCCAGAGAGTTGGGAAGGGAAGGCGGGATGGCTGAATTAATTCGGGAATGCTTCTTATTATTAACAGAAAAAGGGAAGGCGAAGGAAGGAAGTCTATCAAGTAGCCTTCTGCTACTTAGAAGGCCTTAGGCATGCAATGAACGACAATAGATAGTTACAAATACAACAATGAGAGTGTACTAAAAACACTACAAATGCACAAATGTACAGCCATATGCACAATGAGACTCAACTCAATTGAGTAAATTGTATCGCTGATTTTTAGGTGTTTTACCTGCAAAAGGGTTGTATTAATGCATTGCTATGGTATTTCGTGTTATAAAGGCTGAATAGGAAGGAAGGCTTTTTTTTTTGAAGGCTGGAGGCATTAAATCAATAAGTAAAGAAGGGTGAAGGAAGGCAAAAAATTTTGAAGGCTTCCTTTAATAGAAGGATGAAGGGATGCATTTTTTCAAAAAATTGTCTTCGAAGGTTTGAAGGAAGGCAATTTCATTTGGACATCTCTGCGTCACTCTCATATCATCTTTACAAAAATTATCCATAAAGTTTCTAAAAGTACCAGGATACAAATTCCAGAGTATTATTATTGGATGAACAAATGGATATTATTATGAATATGACTGCATTCATCTGACTTGACCTGACCTGGAAATCAGTAGTAAAAAAACTGCGTTGTTCTTTGGATGGACGTTTGGAGGCTGTGATTGTATTAATATTTAAGGAAGGAAGATGCTACTGTATTAACAAGTATTAACAAGTAATTACATATGTCATATGAATAAAAAATCCAAAGCTGTAATCGATTCATCGATTGCAGCAAAAGCGAAGCCGGATTTCAAGACAGGGAAGGTATTTTCTACGACCTTAGTGTTAAACGAGTTAAAATCTAGTTCCTGTGGTTAACCCAGGTTTTCACGTCAATTCGAAGTTTTTTCGAAATTTCATAAAATTTTGAATATTGGAATATAGGAATTCGACGATTTTATTGATCAAGGAATTCTTTCCAGCGGTTAAATCAGAATTTTACATAATTTCGGAATATTTTCGAAATTTCCGGAAATGGCGTTAAATGTATTTATCACGACATTAGTGATCAACAAATTCGTTTGTACGGATAAATTAGATTTTTAAGTGAATTCAGGGGATTTTCGAAATTTCATGAAATTTTGAAAATTGAAAAAGTAAAGGCGTTATTTCCAAGTTCAGGACCCAACAGGTCGTTGGCCGCTGGTCCGGCGGTTGTATCTTGTCCCGTGCGGGATTCTTTAGAAGGACAAAGTCAAAAACAAGCAATTTTACAAAAGCGCTTCGCTTTAAAAATGTTCAATGAGTATAATTTGAAGAGATGGATTTTAATAGTGGTTGATATTATTTGTGAAGACTCGAGAAATGACAAAGTGCATAAAAAATCAACTAAAATACATTTTATTTTCGTGTTTTTTTTGTAGGATCTAATTTTAAAATTTTTGATTTTTAAATTATAGAATCGAGATCTTTATCGAAGTGAGACCTCGCATCGTAAAGAAACCCCGCATCGAATTAGGACCCCCATTGATGAGAGGACACGCATCCATGATAGGCCCAGCATCGCTATGAAGCCACGCATTGAATTAAGACCTCGCATCGACGAGAGGCCACGCATCGAATTGAGACCTTGCATCGAATTGAGTCATCGCATTAAATTCAAACAACGCATCGAAAACAGACCTTGCATCGACTTGCTTCGAATTAAAGCCTCGGGTCAATGACAGACCACGAAGAGAGACCTCGGAACGAATTGAGACCTCGCATGGATAAAAGGCCCCGCATCGAATTGAGACCTCGCATCGATGAGATGCCCCGCATCGATAAAAAACCCGCTTTGCTGAGAGACCTCCCATCGATAAGATGAACCGCATCGCTGAGAGACCTCGCATGTATAACAGGACCCGCATCGCTGGGATGCCTCGCTTAGATATAGGACCCGCATCACTGAAAGACCTCGCATCGATAAGAGGACCCCATCGAATTAAAACCCCGCATCGAGGAGAGACCTCACATCGAATTGAGACCTCGCACCAAATTGAGACCTCGAATTGAATTGAGACCTCGCATCGGAAAGATGCCTCACATTGAATTGAGACATCGCATCTAATTGAAGTATCGCATCGATGAAAGACCTCTCATCCCATTGAAGAATCGAATCGATGAGACGCCTCGTATTGAATTGAGGATTTGCATTGAATAGAGACCCCGCATCGAAGAGAGATCTCGAATCGAATTAAGACATCGCATCGCATCGATGAGAGACATAGCATCCAATTGAAGCATCGCATCGATTAGAGATCTCGCACCGAATCGAGACCTCGCATCAATCAGATACCTGTCATCGAATTGACATTTTAGCAGCAACATTTTAGGACCCCGCATAAATTTCGGGCGTCGCAGTGGATATAACCCCCATATATTGAAGTCGTGCATCGATGAGAGGCCCAGCATCGAATTGAAGCATCGCATCAATGACAGGCCCGGCATCGCTGAGAGAAATCGTATCGATAAGAGGACCCCCATCGAATCGGGACCCATCATCGAAGCGAAACTTTGCTTTGAATTGAAACCTCGAATCGAATTGAAACATCGCATCCAATTGAAGCATCACATCGATGAGAGAACTCGCATCGATGAGAGAACTCGCATCCAATTGAGACCTCGCATCCAATTGAAGCATCGTATCGATGAGAGACCTAGCGTCAAATTGAGACATCGCATCCAATTGAAGCATCGCATCGATGAGAAACCTCGAATCGATTAGAGATCTGGCATTCAATTGAAATATCGCATCGATGGGAGACCTAGCATCGATAAGAGATCTCGCATCCAATTAAGGCATTGCATTGATGAGAGACGAAGCATCGAATTGAAGCATCGCATCGATAAGAGATCCCCATCAAATTAAAACCCCATATCGAGGAGAAACCTCACATCGAATTGAGACCTGGCATCGAATTGAGACCTCTCATTCAATTGAGACATCGCATCCAATTGAAGCATCGCATCGATGAGAGACCTCGCATCCAATTGAGACATCGCATCCAATTGAAGCATCGCATCGATGAGATACCTCGCATCCAATTGAGACATCACATCGATGAGAGACCCCGCCTCCAATTGAGACATCGCATCCAATTGAAGCACCGCATCGATGAAAGACCAGAAGTCGAATCGAGACAAGGCATCCAAATGAAGCATCGCATCGATGAGAGACCTCGCATCCAATTGAGAGATCGAATCCAATTAAACTAATGAGAAACTTAGCATCGAATTGAGGCATCGCATCGATGAGAGGCCCGGTAATGCTGAGAGACCCCGCATCGAATTAAGACCTCGCATCGAATTGAGACATCGCATCCAATTGAAACATCGTACCGACGAGAGACCTCGCATCCAATTGAGACAGCGCATCCAATTGAAGCATCGCATCGATGAGAGGCCTCGCATCGAAAAGAGACGTCGCATCGAATTAAGACCTCGCATCAAATTGAGACATCGCATCCAATTGAAGCATCGCATTGATTGAAGACTTTGCATCGATGAGTTACCGCGTCGCTGAGAGAGCTCCAATCGATAAGAGGACCCCAATCGAATTGGGGCCTCTCATCGAAGAGAAACTTTGCATCGAATTGAAACCTCGCATCGAATTGAAACCTCGCTTCCAATTGAAGCATCGCATCGATGAGAGACCTAGCGTCGAATTGAGACATCGCATCGATGAGTGACCTGACATCGATTAGAGACCTCGCATCTAATTGAGACATCGCATTCAATTAAAGCACCGAACCTAAGAGAGACCTCGGATCCAATTGAGACATCGCATCGCATCGTTGAGAGACCTAGCATCGAATTAAGTACTAGCATCGATAAGACACCTCGCATCGAATTGAGACCTCGCATCGATCAGATACCCGGCATCGAATTGAGGACTAGCATCATTTTAGCACCCCGCATCTTCGGACCACGCAGTGAATATAAACCTCATATATTGAAGTCGCGCATCGATGAGAGGCCCGGCATCGAATTGAAGTATTGTTTTGATGACAGGCCCGGCATCGCTGAGAGAAATCGTATCGATAAGCGACGTCGCATCGAATTAAGACCTCGCATCGAATTAAACATCGCATCCGATTGAAGAATCGTGTCGATGAGAGGCCTTGCATCGAATTGACAATTCGCATCTATGAGGGGCCCTGCACCAAATTGAGTATTCGCACCTATGAGAGGTCCTGCATCGAATTAGGACAACGCATCCAACTAAAGCATCGCATTGGTTGAAGAACTCCCATCGAATTGAGACATCGCATCCAATTGAAGCATCGCATTGATTAAAGACCTCGCATCGAGAAGAGTACCCGCATTGCTGAGAGAGCTGAAATCGATAAGTGGACTTTCATCGAATTGGAACCCCTCATCGAAGCGGAACTTCGCTTTGAATTGAAACCTCACATCGAATTGAAACCTGGAATCGAATTGAAGTATCGCATCGATGAGGGACTTTGCATCCAATTAGGACCTCGCATCCAATTGAAGCATTGCATCGATGAAAAACCTAGCGTCAAATTGAGACATCGCATCCCATTGAAGCTCCGCATCGATGAGAGACCTCGCATCCAATTAAAGCATCGCATCGATGAAAGATCTTGCATTGATTAGGTTAGGTTAGGTTAGGAAAGGAAAGGTTAGGTTAGGTTAGGTTAGGTTACGTTTTTTTAGGTTAGGTTAGGTTAGGTTGGGTTGGGTTTAGGAATTCACGTAGATAGGGAAATACGGTTTATTAACGGAAAGGTCACCTGAAATTTACCCCACGGGCTTGGTTGGATTTTCTGAGAGAAAGTTGTTTTAGCACACTTTGTGAAAATCAACCCGACGTCATGATGTCCTGGAATGAAATAAGGCTTGTGACACTTAAGTCATTTACAGAGCTTGGTATGACCTTGGTGACCCCGCTTTGGAAACATACACTTGAAAACCCAAGGACTTGACCTCTACTAAATACCAAGTCTTGATGCAAGGTATCGTCCAAATTTACCCACGCGGTGGTCAAACGAAAAAGGTTTAGACTTTGAAAACTTAAAGTACTTTACTAAGGTCACTTTGACCTACGTGACCCCGCTTTCGATAATTGACGTTGAACATTTTATCATTTGATTTGTACCAAATACCAAGTCTTGATGCAAGGTGTCGTCCAAATTTACCCACGCGGAGTTCACACCGAAAACGTTGTACAGACTGAAAACTTAAAGTGCTTTACTAAGGTCACTTTGACCTACGTGACCCCGCTGTGGATAATTGACCTTGAACATTTTATTATTTGATCTCTACCAAATACCAAGTCTTGATGCAAGGTGTCGTCCAAATTTACCCACGCGGAGGTCACACCGAAAACGTTGTACAGACTTTAAAATCTTACAGTAATTTACTAAGGTCTTTTTGACCTACGTGACCCCGCTGTGGATAATTCACCTTGAACATTTTATCATTTGATCTCTACCAAATACCAAGTCTTGATGCAAGGTGTCGTCCAAATTTACCCACGCGGAAGTCACACCGAAAAAGTTGTACGGACATAAAAAACGTCTGGCAAAAAATATTCGAAGTTCACGGTTTTTTTACCTCACCGTGGTAGGATTACTTTAAATCACTACCCATTATGTGCATTTTTGTAAATCGCAAAAATCAAAAGTTTTTAATGATTTGGTGGTCCAGATGCGGACTGGGGCGTATACCATAGTGATATTTTGAGTGGATTTTTGGCAGGTTTAGGAATTCAAGTAGATAGGGAAATACGGTTTATTAACGGAAAGGTCACCTGAAATTTACCCCACGGGATTGTTTGGATTTTCTGAGAGAAAGTTGTTTTGGCACACTTTGTGAAAATCAACACGAGGTCATGATGTCCTGGAATGAAATAATCTTGTGACACTTAAGTCATTTACAGAGCTTGGTATGACCTTGGTGACCCCGCTGTGGATACATACATTTAAAAATCTCAGGACTTGACCTCTATCAAGTCACAAGTCTTGATGCAAGGTGTCGTCCAAATTTACACACGCGGAGGTCACAACGAAAAAGTTGTACTGACTGAAAACTTAAAGTACTTTGCTAAGGTCACTACGACCTACGTGACCCCGCTGTGGATAATTGACCTTGAACGTTTTATCATTTGATCTCTACCATATACCAAGTCTTGATGCAAGGTGTCGTCCAAATTTACCCACGCGGAGATCACAACGAAAACGTTGTACACACTTTGAAAACTTAAAGTACTGTACTAAGGTCACTTTGACCTGCGTGACCCCGCTGTGGATTATCAACCTTGAACATTTTATCATTTGATCTCTACCAAATACCAAGTCTTGATGAAAGGTGTCGATTAAATTTACCATCGCGGAGGTCACCACGAAATGTTGTACAGACTAAAAACTTAAAGTACTGTACTAAGGTCACTTTGACCTACGTGACCCCGCTGTTAATAAGGTTAGGTTAGGTTAGGTTAGGTTAGGTTAGGTTTAGGAATTCATTTAGATAGGGAGATATGGTTAGGTTAGGTTATGTTAGGTTAGGTTAGGTTAAGTTCGGTTAGGTTTGGTTATAAGACTTGCTGGATATAGAGTTTGCACATGTTGAGTTAAAAGTGGTGTGAGGTTTTGAAAAATGATCAATTAGGGGTTCGACTCCCATTTTTGTATTGCAAGTGTGATTTTAAACCATTTTTGCGAGATGGTATTGTAAGGTATGTATAGCATTCACACAAATTAGTTAATCTCTCACATGAATAAATAATTAAGTTGTGAAGACAAAACCATAGGTTAAATCAGTTTCAGCTAAGAAGTAATTAAAATACACTTTTATTGTAAAGGTGCAAAGTAAGCACTTCCAGTCGGCTCAAGCCGACAAGTGTCAACGTCCGGTTACATCCATTAGGATGTAACGTCTAGACTTAAGATTGTAAAAATATTGGCTCCAGTAGTCACTTGTTAAGTTAAGATTTCCTTCAGACACTTCAGTGAATAACTGAGAGTCGTCCTAGTAACACCTAATTTTAGTTGCTAAACATTCATTTCCTTTTCCTTTTTATTTCTGTTTCAAATAAAAGCAATTAGTCTTCGGATTGAATCAAAACTCCACTCGTTCGTTTATTCATAACTATTCCTTCAATCAGCACGATTTCAAATTACTTACAATTTACAGTTATTTCATAATTTCACAGTAAAGAGATAAGTAAGTAGTTCACGGGTAAGGCTTAAATGGTATGTCCATAACCTACTCTTTTATGGTGGCCCATGTAAACTCATTGCCAATCTACTTTCACCTCGGCAATGATCCCGAGTTACTCTCAATTATCACTCCCCTTGGGAAACAATCGATTTACCTGTTAAGAAATTATTTTTAATTCCAGCAAGTTTGATTAAGGTGTTATTTTAGTGAGAATTTTGAGAATTACAGTTTTAGCCACGCCGAGGTTACATTCCTTCATTATTGACGTTGCAACTACGCACAGTACATCCGGGACAAGCTACACCGAAGCCCCCGCTTTACTTGCGACCGGTCGAAGAATCCCTTGTAAGTTTTATTGTTAAACGGGATTATCATTTATTAGCTCTGGAAGGCAGACGGAATTTCCTGCACTTCACCGACCGATGCCCTGAGGATTTGGGTATACTCAACTGACAGCCACGGAGCTCAGTGCCGTTCCCACCTCATCCCGGAGGACTATCATACAGTACATTCACAGTGTTAAGTTTCAGTATAATGAACCACCGTCACGGTACGTACATACTTACGTTATAATTTATGTCCGATAAAAAGAAGCCCACTACTTCTAAATCTGACCCTAAACCATCTACAAGCAGAGTTACCCGTAAGAACTCAGATCCCGATTTAAAAGACGCTTCTGAGTTAGAAAAAGTTGTAAAACAACTCAAAGCTAAATCCAAACGCACAACTAGCAAAAAATCCCAGCCTCCACCAGCGCCCTTGCAAATACCGCCAGTCCCGCCAAAGACTCCAAGCCCACCGCCCAAGTCTCCAACCCCTCCGCCCCAACCAATTACTCCACCGCCTCGAACTCCGAGCCCACAGTATTCAACACCGCCGAGCACACCTCCTCCTACTTTTGTCGCTCCCACACCTCCTCCACTACCGAATTTATCATTCATAACTCCAGCTACATGTATTGTCCCATCCTTGAAAAGACAAATTGTCAAGGCTCGTAAACAGCAAAACTATTTACGCCAAAAACCATTTAGGTATCCGTAAAGTCAAAGTTTTCAATATGGCAGGCCAACAACCCGTCAACGTCACAGTCAATACGGCTCCCATCCACTCTCTCGTTGATTTTAAAAAGATAAAACAATTCGAACCCTCCACTCATGATGTGCATGATTTTATAATTGACCTTCAACGTGTAGTTGCCCAATACACATGGGATTGGGATGTACTCCATGGCCATGCGCCTAATTTGCTAGCTCGTGACCCCTTTCGATGGTTACAAACACAGCTGGCTATTGTTCTCCTCCAATAAATAGCATTGACACTTTTTACAATGCCCTACGTGATCGATACGCTAAACCCCGACATGTTTATCTTAATCAATTGATTACCCGGAAACAAAACGACGCAGAGTCCAGTGCGAAATATCTATATGATATTGACAGCATCTACACTCGTTATGACCCAACTATGAGCCAACTTGACCGCATTGCTTGGGGATTGGAAGGTTTACTCCCCAAGTACAAAACAGCAGCCGCTGGATTCCCATTTACTAGTATAGCTGCACTGGTTCGCTTTTGCGAACAGCGTGAATTTGCTGACAATACTACAGGCTCATCAGATATGGCTGCTAAAGTTAAGTCTTTGGAAGAAACAATCCAAAAACTTACCTTATCCGATGCGCCTAATGCACAAGCTAATTTTGCTTTTGCTCCCGGTCGTGGACGTGGTCGTGGCAATGGCTGCGGTAATTTTCACAATAATAATAATTGCGGTAACCAAGCTGTTCCAACTGGGAACGGGTTCTATACTATAAGAAAATAGGAAAACCAAATAAACCTTTGATTCACCAATAAAAAATTTTCAAGTCGTCTTGAATTTATTTAAGAGCAAAATAAATTACAAACCGATTTACAAAAGGCGAGAAGGGCGAATTACCACTCAGATTTTCTTGTCCCATAATAATCCTAGGTACAATTTTCTTAGCCAATAAATTTAGGTCGCTAGGACGCTACGAGAACATTACACGTACCGATTACCAATCAATCAAAAAAGGCACTATCACATGATGAACTTGATGACTCAACAATATTAACAGAATTAATAACTTACTGAGCTATATGGTAATACTAAGAACACAAATTAGAAACTATAGCAACACAATACAATTTAATCACCGCTCACAATCATACGATTCAAATTCTCCACGATGTGAAGAGTCACGTCGACGTGAGTATAGGTGGCAACACTCTACAATTCTAACACAAGCTAATAATAATCCCCACTCCCACCACGTTCCTCGTAATAATAATAATAACCATAATAATCATAATCGCGGACAACAGCAAAACCCTCACAAAGGTATGTAGTGTTACAATTGTAATAAATTCGGTCATATCAGTCGTGACTGCCGTTCGGGAAACCAACAGAGGGGACCCAACCACCGTGGCCAGGGTCCCCGCCCGAACTTTCGGAACAACAATTTCCGCGGGAACAACAACAGTTTCCGCAACAATCAGCAAAACAACGGCAACAATCGCCGAAACGACCCTCATGCCCAAAGATTGGAAATTTCTTTCAATCCCAATTCGCCCCAGACCAATCAAGCCCCCCAAAATCATTTTGCGAATCTCGAATATCCCTCCATAACTTATCCACAATAAACTTATCTTCATCTTCGTCCTTCTGCCCATACATTATGTGTTATTTCGATGACGTATCAATTGATGCCTTAATTGATACCGGTACATCTCACAATTTAATTCAAAAGAATCATGTCCCTTCAAATGCAGTCATCACTCCGTGCCCACAAAGATTTGTTATCACAGCAGACAAAGCTCGCATTCCAACGTCTCATATAGCCTCCTTGACTTTCCAACTTGATAACAACTTCTACACAACCCAAGCTCACGTCCTTGAAACGCTCACTCCTTCACTCCTTCTAGGGTGTAAGTTTATTACACAGTTTGACTTCCGTATACACTTGAATTCCAATACACTTTATAACAAACATGTACGTCATTACTTTCGTAAACATGCATACTCAGTCACTTGCTCATCTGAGTGTGGCTGTTCCACTCCCATTAAGTCACTCTTTACTCTCCAACTCCCTCTACGACACCAGATGTATGTACCTACTACACAAACACATCTCACTCCACATTTTTCAATCCCCATCCTCTCGTTGAAAAACAATACAAGCTCATTTTTCCTCCCGTCATAAATCCAGCTAAAAATGTTTTACTAGCTACAAACATTTCCACCGTCACGCAAATCCTCCCAGCTGGTACTCTTCTAGGTTATGCTCAACGTTATGATTTTACAAAAGTTTAAACACTGCTCCAATAATTCCTCAAATTCCTGTTCCATTTACTCCTGCTCAAATACAATCATTGAACATAAATCCCAACTTACAGCCCTTTGAACGCGCTGCTCTTTTATCACTCCTGAATAAATATTCCTATTTATTCGCATGAACAATCTTTTACCTTCAAGTTTGTACTCTCCCCCATGAGAATTCGTTTAAATTCTGACACTCCAGTTCAGGCGAAACCCTATCGCTTGAGCACTACGGAGCGTGAGATTTTAAAACAAGACCTTGATAAATTAATTCAGGCTGGCATAATTGTTCCTTGTGAAAATTCCAATTATGCTACCCCTGTATTTTTAGTACGCCAAAAACTCGGTAAATGGCGACCTGTATGTGATTTTCAAAAATTAAACAAAATCACCGTGGATGAAATTTTCCTCCTCGGTTCTCCTACACCTTGGTTCCTCCTAAGGTTAGGTTAGGTTAGGTTAGGTTAGGTTAGGTTAGGTTAGGTTAGGTTAGGTTAGGTAGTAGTGTTGGGGTTATACCATTTAAAACGTCGTGGGTAGAATTTGGGTACGTGTTAATTTTTAGTTGTATCCAAAGGATATCTGCGTTTTCCCAAATAATTGACAAAATCTTACGGTCAAATTTCTATTTTAAGCTCTAACTAATGACAAAATGTTTTGGTTAGGGTTGTATTGTTGGAGTAATACGTTTTTTAACGTGAATAGGATTTAGTTGTTAATTATTAGTAGTTTCCTAAGATTATAGCCGTACTCTTAAATAATTGACAAAATCATACGGTCAAATATCTATTCTAAGCTGTAACTGTGATGACATGTTTTACTTTTTGTATCCCCGGAAGATGACGTTTTCCCAAAACGGTTCATATCCCACGGTCAAATCACTATCTTTAGCTGCAACCACGATTAAAAAATAATTACATATTGACTGTTTATAGTATAGTATGTATATATGGAATTGCGAAACACTTTACAGAGGTTTTTAAATTCAGTAAATAATGTGATTACATATTAATTATGAACGTGTCTTTTATACTCCTTTTTCTATGTATTGCATGCCATACAACCATTAGTATTTGTATCGTGTCATATCACCTTTCGAATGTGTAATTTGATTCATAAACGCTTTTGTATGTGGACAGTGTCATACCCCCTTTTGTATGTGCTTTATGCATTAAACCAATTTGAATGTTTACCGAGTCATAACCCCTTTTGTCTGTGTACTGTATGTCATACCCTCTTTTATATGTAATATGTGTCATACCCCCATTTGTATACCTAATAAGGCTTATACTTTAAATCATGTTACAATATATACTATATTTATATAAACTTTAAATGTGACAAGCTACTTTAAATCATGAATCAATCAATCAATCAATCGACCAAACTGGGTCAGTTTTATTTCACTTTGGACTTATCCATCATGAACATTTTCAATACAGTTTATCAAAAATGTAATAAAAAATTGATCAATGGAATTTACATTCGTACTGCTACAGCTATATACATACTAGTCATATTTAGAATTTTTGAGCGTAACTCTTCCATAAAATAATTGTATAAATGTAGCAAAATTTTTGAGACATAACCTTCAGACAAGTGACGAACAAATCATTTCATCGACTTAAGGTTTATATATATAAAAATGTTAAACAGAATTCGATTTGCAAAAAACGGGTAGACGTTTTTAATTCTAAAATAAACCCCCAATAAGATGTAACAATTGAAACAACGTCTTTGATTCGGACGTTATTTGTTAATGACACAAAAATAAAGTTATGTCCCGTACTTTATATAGCTATATACATACTAGTCATATTTAGAATTTTTGTGCGTAACTCTTCCATTGAATGATTGTATACATGTAGCAAAATATTTGAGACACAACCTTCAGACCAGTGACAAACAAATCATTTCATCGACTTAAGGTTTATATATTAAAAAATGTGACACAGAATTCGATTCGCAAAGAACGGGTAGATATTTTTAATTGAATTCTAAAAAAAACCAACAAGATGTAACATTTTTCAACAACGTCTTTGATTCAGACGTTATTTGTTAATGACACAAAACTCTAATTATGTCCCGTACTTTATATAGCTATATACATACTAGTCATATTCTGAATTTTTGAGCGTAAAATCCCATTTGTTAAAATAAAATATTTTAACTGAAAAACGTTTAACTCGAGCAATGAAATCTAAGACCTAGTCTAGATAACCCGGACAATCGTGTAAGTTATAGCTCGAACTATTGGGTTTTTGATACGGTGTTATCCAGTTAGAAATTTTTTAGTTATAATTGACAATTCAAATTGAAAAACTCTTCCATTTAATGATTGTATACATGTAGCAAAATTTTTGAGACACAACCTTGAGGCCAGTGACGAACAAATAATTTCATCGACTTAAGGTTTATATATATAAAAATGTTAAATAGAATTCGATTTGCAAAGAACGGGTAGACATTTTTAATTGAATTCTTAAAAAACCCAATAAGATGTAACATTTTTCAACAACGTCTTTGATTCAGACGTTATTTGTTAGTGACACAAAAATCAAGTTATGTCCCGTATTTATATAGCTATATATATACATACTAGTCAAATTTAGAATTTTTGAGTGTAAAACAACATTTGTTAAAATAAAATATTTTAACTGAAAAACTTTTAACTCCAGCAATGAAATCTAAGACCTACTCTAGATAAACCGGACGATCGTGTAAGTTATAGCTCGAACTATTGGTTTTTTAATACGGTGTTATCCAGTTAGAAATTTTTTAGTTATAATTGACAATTTAAATTGAAAAACTCTTCCATTTAATGATTGTATACATGTAGCAAAATTTTTGAGACACAACCTTCAGGCCAGTGACGAACAAATAATTTCATCGACTTAAGGTTTATATATATAAAAATGTTAAACAGAATTCGATTTGCAAAGAACGGGTAGACATTTTTAATTGAATTCTTAAAAAACCCAATAAGATGTAACATTTTTCAACAACGTCTTTGATTCAGACGGTATTTGTTAGTGACACAAAAATCAAGTTATGTCCCGTATTTATATATCTATATATATACATACTAGTCAAATTTAGAATTTTTGAGTGTAAAACAACATTTGTTAAAATAAAATATTTTAACTGAAAAACTTTTAACTCCAGCAATGAAATCTAAGACCTACTCTAGATAAACCGGACGATCGTGTAAGTTATAGCTCGAACTATTGGTTTTTTAATACGGTGTTATCCAGTTAGAAATTTTTTAGTTATAATTGACAATTTAAATTGAAAAACTCTTCCATTTAATGATTGTATACATGTAGCAAAATTTTTGAGACACAACCTTCAGGCCAGTGACGAACAAATAATTTCATCGACTTAAGGTTTATATATATAAAAATGTTAAACAGAATTCGATTTGCAAAGAACGGGTAGACATTTTTAATTGAATTCTTAAAAAACCCAATAAGATGTAACATTTTTCAACAACGTCTTTGATTCAGACGTTATTTGTTAGTGACACAAAAATCAAGTTATGTCCCGTATTTATATAGCTATATATATACATACTAGTCAAATTTAGAATTTTTGAGTGTAAAACAACATTTGTTAAAATAAAATATTTTAACTGAAAAACGTTTAACTCCAGCAATGAAATCTAAGACCTACTCTAGATAAACCGGACGATCGTGTAAGTTATAGCTCGAACTATTGGTTTTTTAATACGGTGTTATCCAGTTAGAAATTTTTTAGTTATAATTGACAATTTAAATTGAAAAACTCTTCCATTTAATGATTGTATACATGTAGCAAAATTTTTGAAACACAACCTTCAGGCCAGTGACGAACAAATAATTTCATCGACTTAAGGTTTATATATATAAAAATGTTAAACAGAATTCGATTTGCAAAGAACGGGTAGACATTTTTAATTGAATTCTTAAAAAACCCAATAAGATGTAACATTTTTCAACAACGTCTTTGATTCAGACGTTATTTGTTAGTGACACAAAAATCAAGTTATGTCCCGTATTTATATAGCTATATATATACATACTAGTCAAATTTAGAATTTTTGAGTGTAAAACAACATTTGTTAAAATAAAATATTTTAACTGAAAAACGTTTAACTCCAGCAATGAAATCTAAGACCTACTCTAGATAAACCGGACGATCGTGTAAGTTATAGCTCGAACTATTGGTTTTTTAATACGGTGTTATCCAGTTAGAAATTTTTTAGTTATAATTGACAATTTAAATTGAAAAACTCTTCCATTTAATGATTGTATACATGTAGCAAAATTTTTGAAACACAACCTTCAGGCCAGTGACGAACAAATAATTTCATCGACTTAAGGTTTATATATATATAAATGTTAAACAGAATTCGATTTGCAAAGAACGGGTAGACGTTTTTAATTCTAAAATAAACACCCAATAAGATGTAACATTTTTCAACAACATCTTTGATTCAGACGTTATTTGTTAATGACACAAAAATCTAATTATGTCCTGTACTTTATATAGCTATATACATACTAGTCATATTTAGAATTTTTGAGCGTAACTCTTCCATTAAATGATTGTATACATGTGGCAAAATTTTTAAGACACAACCTTCAGACCAGTGACGAACAATTTATTTCATCGACTTAAGGTTTATATATTGAAAAAATGTGACACGAAATTCGATTCGCAAAGAACGGGTAGATATTTTTAATTCAATTCTAAAAAACCCAACAAGATGTAACATTTTTCAACAACGTCTTTGATTCAGACGTTATTTGTTAATGACACAAAACTCTAATTATGTCCCGTACTTTATATAGCTATATACATAATAGTCATATTCTGAATTTTTGAGCGTAAAATCCCATTTGTTAAAATAAAATATTTTAACTGAAAAACGTTTAACTCCAGCAATGAAGTCTAAGACCTAGTCTAGATAACCCAGACAATCGTGTAAGTTATAGCTCGAACTATTGGTTTTTTGATACGGTGTTATCCAGTTAGAAATTTTTTAGTTATAATTGACAATTCAAATTGAAAAACTCTTCCATTTAATGATTGTATACATGTAGCAAAATTTTTGAGACACAACCTTGAGGCCAGTGACGAACAAATAATTTCATCGACTTAAGGTTTATATATATAAAAATGTTAAACAGAATTCGATTTGCAAAGAACGCGTTGACATTTTTAATTGAATTCTAAAAAAACCCAATAAGATGTAACATTTTTCAACAACGTCTTTGATTCAGACGTTATTTGTTAGTGACACAAAAATCAAGTTATGTCCCGTATTTATATAGCTATATATATACATACTAGTCAAATTTAGAATTTTTGAGTGTAAAACAACGTGTGTTAAAATAAAATATTTTAACTGAAAAACTTTTAACTCCAGCAATGAAATCTAAGACCTACTCTAGATAAACCGGACGATCGTGTAAGTTATATCTCGAACTATTGGTTTTTTAATACGGTGTTATCCAGTTAGAAATCTTTTAGTTATAATTGACAATTTAAATTGAAAAACTCTTCAATTTAATGATTGTATACATGTAGCAAAATTTTTGAGGCATAACCTTCAGGCCAGTGACGAACAAATAATTTCATCGACTTAAGGTTTATATATATAAAAATGTTAAAAAGAATTCGATTTGCAAAGAACGGGTAGACATTTTTATTTGAATTCTAAAAAACCCAATAAGATGTAACATTTTTCAACAACGTCTTTGCTTCAGACGTTATTTGTTAATGACACAAAAATCTAATTATGTCCCGTACTTTATATAGCTATATACATACTAGTCATATTCTGAATTTTTGAGCGTAAAATCCCATTTGTTAAAATAAAATATTTTAACTGAAAAACGTTTAACTCCAGCAATGAAATCTAAGACCTACTCTAGATAACCCGGACAATCGTGTAAGTTATAGTTCGAACTATTGGTTTTTTGATACGGTGTTATCCAGTTAGAAATTTTTTAGTTATAATTGACTATTCAAATTGAAAAACTCTTCCATTTAATGATTGTATACATGTAGCAAAATTTTTGAGACACAACCTTCAGGCCAGTGACGAACAAATAATTTCATCGACTTAAGGTTTATATATATAAAAATGTTAAACAGAATTCGATTTGCAAAGAACGGGTAGACATTTTTAATTGAATTCTAAAAAAACCCAATAAGATGTAACATTTTTCAACAACGTCTTTGATTCAGACGTTATTTGTTAGTGACACAAAAATCAAGTTATGTCCCGTATTTATATAGCTACATATATACATACTAGTCAAATTTAGAATTTTTGAGTGTAAAACAACATTTGTTAAAATAAAATATTTTAACTGAAAATCTTTTAACTCCAGCAATGAAATCCAAGACCTACTCTAGATAAACCGAACGATCGTGTAAGTTATAGCTCGAACTATTGGTTTTTTAATACGGTGTTATTCAGTTAGAAATTTTTTAGTTATATTTGACAATTTAAATTGAAAAACTCTTCCATTTAATGATTGTATACATGTAGCAAATTTTTTAGGCACAACCTTCAGGCCAGTGACGATCAAATAATTTCATCGACTTAAGGTTTATATATATAAAAATGTTAAACAGAATTCGATTTGCAAAGAACGGGTAGACATTTTTAATTGAATTCTAAAAAAATCCAATAAGATGTAACATTTTTCAACAACGTCTTTGATTCAGACGTTATTTGTTAATGACACAAAAATCTAATTATGTCCCGTACTTTATATAGCTATATACATACTAGTCATATTCTGAATTTTTGAGCGTAAAATCCCATTTGTTAAAATAAAATATTTTAACTGAAAAACGTTTAACTCCAGCAATGAAATCTAAGACCTACTCTAGATAACCCGGACAATCGTGTAAGTTATAGTTCGAACTATTGGTTTTTTGATACGGTGTTATCCAGTTAGAAATTTTTTAGTTATAATTGACTATTCAAATTGAAAAACTCTTCCATTCAATGATTGTATACATGTAGCAAAATTTTTGAGACACAACCTTCAGGCCAGTGACGAACAAATAATTTCATCGACTTAAGGTTTATATAAATATAAAAATGTTAAACAAAATTCGATTTGCAAAGAACGGGTAGACATTTTTAATTGAATTCTAAAAAAACCCAATAAGATGTAACATTTTTTAACAACGTCTTTGATTCAGACGTAATTTGTTAGTGACACAAAAATCAAGTTATGTCCCGTATTTATATAGCTATATATATACATACTAGTCAAATTTAGAATTTTTGAGTGTAAAACAACATTTGTTAAAATAAAATATTTTAACTGAAAATCTTTTAACTCCAGCAATGAAATCTAAGACCTACTCTAGATAAACCGGACGATCGTGTAAGTTATAGCTCGAACTATTGGTTTTTTGATACGGTGTTATCCAGTTGGAAATTTTTTAGTTATAATTGACTATTCAAATTGAAAAACTCTTCCATTTAATGATTGTATACATGTAGCAAAATTTTTGAGACACAACCTTCAGGCCAGTGACGATCAAATAATTTCATCGACTTAAGGTTTATATATATAAAAATGTTAAACAGAATTCGATTTGCAAAGAACGGGTAGACATTTTTAATTGAATTCTAAAAAAATCCAATAAGATGTAACATTTTTCAACAACGTCTTTGATTCAGACGTTATTTGTTAATGACACAAAAATCTAATTATGTCCCGTACTTTATATAGCTATATACATACTAGTCATATTCTGAATTTTTGAGCGTAAAATCCCATTTGTTAAAATAAAATATTTTAACTGAAAAACGTTTAACTCCAGCAATGAAATCTAAGACCTACTCTAGATAACCCGGACAATCGTGTAAGTTATAGTTCGAACTATTGGTTTTTTGATACGGTGTTATCCAGTTAGAAATTTTTTAGTTATAATTGACTATTCAAATTGAAAAACTCTTCCATTTAATGATTGTATACACGTAGCAAAATTTTTGAGACACAACCTTCAGGCCAGTCACGAACAAATAATTTCATCGACTTAAGGTTTATATATATAAAAATGTTAAACAGAATTCGATTTGCAAAGAACGGGTAGACATTTTTAATTGAATTCTAAAAAACCCAATAAGATGTAACATTTTTCAACAACGTCTTTGATTCAGACGTTATTTGTTAGTGACACAAAAATCAAGTTATGTCCCGTATTTATATAGCTATATACATATATACATACTAGTCAAATTTAGAATTTTTGAGTGTAAAACAACATTTGTTAAAATAAAATATTTTAACTGAAAAACTTTTAACTCCAGCAATGAAATCTAAGACCTACTCTAGATAAACTGGACGATCGTGTAAGTTATAGCTCGAACTATTGGTTTTTTAATACGGTGTTATTCAGTTAGAAATTTTTTAGTTATAATTGACAATTTAAATTGAAAAACTCTTACATTTAATGATTGTATACATGTAGCAAATTTTTTAGGCACAACCTTCAGGCCAGTGACGATCAAATAATTTCATCGACTTAAGGTTTATATATATAAAAATGTTAAACAGAATTCGATTTGCAAAGAACGGGTAGACATTTTTAATTGAATTCTAAAAAAACCCAATAAGATGTAACACTTTTCAACAACGTCTTTGATTCAGACGTTATTTGTTAATGACACAAAAATCTAATTATGTCCCGTACTTTATATAGCTATATACATACTAGTCATATTCTGAATTTTTGAGCGTAAAATCCCATTTGTTAAAATAAAATATTTTAACTGAAAAACGTTTAACTCCAGCAATGAAATCTAAGACCTACTCTAGATAACCCGGACAATCGTGTAAGTTATAGTTCGAACTATTGGTTTTTTGATACGGTGTTATCCAGTTGGAAATTTTTTAGTTATAATTGACTATTCAAATTGAAAAACTCTTCCATTTAATGATTGTATACATGTAGCAAAATTTTTGAGACACAACCTTCAGGCCAGTGACGAACAAATAATTTCATCGACTTAAGGTTTATATATATAAAAATGTTAAACAGAATTCGATTTGCAAAGAACGGGTAGACATTTTTAATTGAATTCTAAAAAAACCCAATAAGATGTAACATTTTTCAACAACGTCTTTGATTCAGACGTTATTTGTTAGTGACACAAAAATCAAGTTGTCCCGTATTTATATAGCTATATATATACATACTAGTCAAATTTAGAATTTTTGAGTGTGAAACAACGTTTGTTAAAATAAAATATTTTAACTGAAAAACGTTTAACTCCAGCAATGAAATCTAAGAGCTACTCTAGATAAACCGGACGATCGTGTAAGTTATAGCTCGAACTATTGGTTTTTTAATACGGTGTTATCCAGTTAGAAATTTTTTAGTTATAATTGACAATTTAAATTGAAAAACTCTTCCATTTAATGATTGTATACATGTAGCAAATTTTTAAGGCACAACCTTCAGGCCAGTGACGATCAAATAATTTCATCGACTTAAGGTTTATATATATAAAAATGTTAAACAGAATTCGATTTGCAAAGAACGGGTAGACATTTTTAATTGAATTCTAAAAAAACCCAATAAGATGTAACATTTTTCAACAACGTCTTTGATTCAGACGTTATTTGTTAATGACACAAAAATCTAATTATGTCCCGTACTTTATATAGCTATATACATACTAGTCATATTCTGAATTTTTGAGCGTAAAATCCCATTTGTTAAAATAAAATATTTTAACTGAAAAACGTTTAACTCCAGCAATGAAATCTAAGACCTACTCTAGATAACCCGGACAATCGTGTAAGTTATAGTTCGAACTATTGGTTTTTTGATACGGTGTTATCCAGTTAGAAATTTTTTAGTTATAATTGACTATTCAAATTGAAAAACTCTTCCATTTAATGATTGTATACATGTAGCAAAATTTTTGAGACACAACCTTCAGGCCAGTGACGAACAAATAATTTCATCGACTTAAGGTTTATATATATAAAAATGTTAAACAGAATTCGATTTGCAAAGAACGGGTAGACATTTTTAATTGAATTCTAAAAAAACCCAATAAGATGTAACATTTTTCAACAACGTCTTTGATTCAGACGTTATTTGTTAATGACACAAAAATCTAATTATGTCCCGTACTTTATATAGCTATATACATACTAGTCATATTCTGAATTTTTGAGCGTAAAATCCCATTTGTTAAAATAAAATATTTTAACTGAAAAACGTTTAACTCCAGCAATGAAATCTAAGACCTACTCTAGATAACTCGGACAATCGTGTAAGTTATAGCTCGAACTATTGGTTTTTTAATACGGTGTTATTCAGTTAGAAATTTTTTAGTTATAATTGACAATTTAAATTGAAAAACTCTTCCATTTAATGATTGTATACATGTAGCAAATTTTTTAGGCACAACCTTCAGGCCAGTGACGATCAAATAATTTCATCGACTTAAGGTTTATATATATAAAAATGTTAAACAGAATTCGATTTGCAAAGAACGGGTAGACATTTTTAATTGAATTCTAAAAAAACCCAATAAGATGTAACATTTTTCAACAACGTCTTTGATTCAGACGTTATTTGTTAATGACACAAAAATCTAATTATGTCCCGTACTTTATATAGCTATATACATACTAGTCATATTCTGAATTTTTGAGCGTAAAATCCCATTTGTTAAAATAAAATATTTTAACTGAAAAACGTTTAACTCCAGCAATGAAATCTAAGACCTACTCTAGATAACCCGGACAATCGTGTAAGTTATAGTTCGAACTATTGGTTTTTTGATACGGTGTTATCCAGTTAGAAATTTTTTAGTTATAATTGACTATTCAAATTGAAAAACTCTTCCATTTAATGATTGTATACATGTAGCAAAATTTTTTAGGCACAACCTTCAGGCCAGTGACGATCAAATAATTTCATCGACTTAAGGTTTATATATATAAAAATGTTAAACAGAATTCGATTTGCAAAGAACGGGTAGACATTTTTAATTGAATTCTAAAAAAACCCAATAAGATGTAACATTTTTCAACAACGTCTTTGATTCAGACGTTATTTGTTAATGACACAAAAATCTAATTATGTCCCGTACTTTATATAGCTATATACATACTAGTCATATTCTGAATTTTTGAGCGTAAAATCCCATTTGTTAAAATAAAATATTTTAACTGAAAAACGTTTAACTCCAGCAATGAAATCTAAGACCTACTCTAGATAACCCGGACAATCGTGTAAGTTATAGTTCGAACTATTGGTTTTTTGATACGGTGTTATCCAGTTAGAAATTTTTTAGTTATAATTGACTATTCAAATTGAAAAACTCTTCCATTTAATGATTGTATACATGTAGCAAAATTTTTGAGACACAACCTTCAGGCCAGTGACGAACAAATAATTTCATCGACTTAAGGTTTATATATATAAAAATGTTAAACAGAATTCGATTTGCAAAGAACGGGTAGACATTTTTAATTGAATTCTAAAAAAACCCAATAAGATGTAACATTTTTCAACAACGTCTTTGATTCAGACGTTATTTGTTAATGACACAAAAATCTAATTATGTCCCGTACTTTATATAGCTATATACATACTAGTCATATTCTGAATTTTTGAGCGTAAAATCCCATTTGTTAAAATAAAATATTTTAACTGAAAAACGTTTAACTCCAGCAATGAAATCTAAGACCTACTCTAGATAACTCGGACAATCGTGTAAGTTATAGCTCGAACTATTGGTTTTTTAATACGGTGTTATTCAGTTAGAAATTTTTTAGTTATAATTGACAATTTAAATTGAAAAACTCTTCCATTTAATGATTGTATACATGTAGCAAATTTTTTAGGCACAACCTTCAGGCCAGTGACGATCAAATAATTTCATCGACTTAAGGTTTATATATATAAAAATGTTAAACAGAATTCGATTTGCAAAGAACGGGTAGACATTTTTAATTGAATTCTAAAAAAACCCAATAAGATGTAACATTTTTCAACAACGTCTTTGATTCAGACGTTATTTGTTAATGACACAAAAATCTAATTATGTCCCGTACTTTATATAGCTATATACATACTAGTCATATTCTGAATTTTTGAGCGTAAAATCCCATTTGTTAAAATAAAATATTTTAACTGAAAAACGTTTAACTCCAGCAATGAAATCTAAGACCTACTCTAGATAACCCGGACAATCGTGTAAGTTATAGTTCGAACTATTGGTTTTTTGATACGGTGTTATCCAGTTAGAAATTTTTTAGTTATAATTGACTATTCAAATTGAAAAACTCTTCCATTTAATGATTGTATACATGTAGCAAAATTTTTGAGACACAACCTTCAGGCCAGTAACGAACAAATAATTTCATCGACTTAAGGTTTATATATATAAAAATGTTAAACAGAATTCGATTTGCAAAGAACGGGTAGACATTTTTAATTGAATTCTAAAAAAACCCAATAAGATGTAACATTTTTCAACAACGTCTTTGATTCAGACGTTATTTGTTAGTGACACAAAAATCAAGTTATGTCCCGTATTTATATAGCTATATATATACATACTAGTCAAATTTAGAATTTTTTAGTGTAAAACAACGTTTGTTAAAATAAAATATTTTAACTGAAAAACTTTTAACTCCAGCAATGAAATCTAAGACCTACTCTAGATAAACTGGACGATCGTGTAAGTTATAGCTCGAACTATTGGTTTTTTAATACGGTGGTATTCAGTTAGAAATTTTTTAGTTATAATTGACAATTTAAATTGAAAAACTCTTCCATTTAATGATTATATACATGTAGCAAATTTTTTAGGCACAACCTTCAGGCCAGTGACGATCAAATAATTTCATCGACTTAAGGTTTATATATATATAAATGTTAAACAGAATTCGATTTGCAAAGAACGGGTAGACATTTTTAATTGAATTCTAAAAAAACCCAATAAGATGTAACATTTTTCAACAACGTCTTTGATTCAGACGTTATTTGTTAATGACACAAAAATCTAATTATGTCCCGTACTTTATATAGCTATATACATACTAGTCATATTCTGAATTTTTGAGCGTAAAATCCCATTTGTTAAAATAAAATATTTTAACTGAAAAACGTTTAACTCCAGCAATAAAATCTAAGACCTACTCTAGATAACCCGGACAATCGTGTAAGTTATAGTTCGAACTATTGGTTTTTTGATACGGTGTTATCCAGTTAGAAATTTTTTAGTTATAATTGACAATTTAAATTGAAAAACTCTTCCATTTAATGATTGTATACATGTAGCAAAATTTTTTAGGCACAACCTTCAGGCCAGTGACGATCAAATAATTTCATCGACTTAAGGTTTATATATATATAAATGTTAAACAGAATTCGATTTGCAAAGAACGGGTAGACATTTTTAATTGAATTCTAAAAAAACCCAATAAGATGTAACATTTTTCAACAACGTCTTTGATTCAGACGTTATTTGTTAATGACACAAAAATCTAATTATGTCCCGTACTTTATATAGCTATATACATACTAGTCATATTCTGAATTTTTTAACGTAAAATACCATTTGTTAAAATAAAATATTTTAACTGAAAAACGTTTAACTCCAGCAATGAAATCTAAGACCTACTCTAGATAACCCGGACAATCGTGTAAGTTATAGTTCGAACTATTGGTTTTTTGATACGGTGTTATCCAGTTAGAAATTTTTTAGTTATAATTGACTATTCAAATTGAAAAACTCTTCCATTTAATGATTGTATACATGTAGCAAAATTTTTGAGACACTACCTTCAGGCCAGTGACGAACAAATAATTTCATCGACTTAAGGTTTATATATATAAAAATGTTAAACAGAATTCGATTTGCAAAGAACGGGTAGACATTTTTAATTGAATTCTAAAAAAACCCAATAAGATGTAACATTTTTCAACAACGTCTTTGATTCAGACGTTATTTGTTAGTGACACAAAAATCAAGTTATGTCCCGTATTTATATAGCTATATATATACATACTAGTCAAATTTAGAATTTTTGAGTGTAAAACAACGTTTGTTAAAATAAAAAATTTAACTGAAAAACTTTTAACTCCAGCAATGAAATCTAAGACCTACTCTAGATAACTCGGACAATCGTGTAAGTTATAGCTCGAACTATTGGTTTTTTAATACGGTGTTATTCAGTTAGAAATTTTTTAGTTATAATTGACAATTTAAATTGAAAAACTCTTCCATTTAATGATTGTATACATGTAGCAAATTTTTTAGGCACAACCTTCAGGCCAGTGACGATCAAATAATTTCATCGACTTAAGGTTTATATATATAAAAATGTTAAACAGAATTCGATTTGCAAAGAACGGGTAGACATTTTTAATTGAATTCTAAAAAAACCCAATAAGATGTAACATTTTTCAACAACGTCTTTGATTCAGACGTTATTTGTTAATGACACAAAAATCTAATTATGTCCCGTACTTTATATAGCTATATACATACTAGTCATATTCTGAATTTTTGAGCGTAAAATCCCATTTGTTAAAATAAAATATTTTAACTGAAAAACGTTTAACTCCAGCAATGAAATCTAAGACCTACTCTAGATAACCCGGACAATCGTGTAAGTTATAGTTCGAACTATTGGTTTTTTGATACGGTGTTATCCAGTTAGAAATTTTTTAGTTATAATTGACTATTCAAATTGAAAAACTCTTCCATTTAATGATTGTATACATGTAGCAAAATTTTTGAGACACAACCTTCAGGCCAGTGACGAACAAATAATTTCATCGACTTAAGGTTTATATATATAAAAATGTTAAACAGAATTCGATTTGCAAAGAACGGGTAGACATTTTTAATTGAATTCTAAAAAAACCCAATAAGATGTAACATTTTTCAACAACGTCTTTGATTCAGACGTTATTTGTTAATGACACAAAAATCTAATTATGTCCCGTACTTTATATAGCTATATACATACTAGTCATATTCTGAATTTTTGAGCGTAAAATCCCATTTGTTAAAATAAAATATTTTAACTGAAAAACGTTTAACTCCAGCAATGAAATCTAAGACCTACTCTAGATAACCCGGACAATCGTGTAAGTTATAGTTCGAACTATTGGTTTTTTGATACGGTGTTATCCAGTTAGAAATTTTTTAGTTATAATTGACTATTCAAATTGAAAAACTCTTCCATTTAATGATTGTATACATGTAGCAAAATTTTTGAGACACAACCTTCAGGCCAGTAACGAACAAATAATTTCATCGACTTAAGGTTTATATATATAAAAATGTTAAACAGAATTCGATTTGCAAAGAACGGGTAGACATTTTTAATTGAATTCTAAAAAAACCCAATAAGATGTAACATTTTTCAACAACGTCTTTGATTCAGACGTTATTTGTTAGTGACACAAAAATCAAGTTATGTCCCGTATTTATATAGCTATATATATACATACTAGTCAAATTTAGAATTTTTTAGTGTAAAACAACGTTTGTTAAAATAAAATATTTTAACTGAAAAACTTTTAACTCCAGCAATGAAATCTAAGACCTACTCTAGATAAACTGGACGATCGTGTAAGTTATAGCTCGAACTATTGGTTTTTTAATACGGTGGTATTCAGTTAGAAATTTTTTAGTTATAATTGACAATTTAAATTGAAAAACTCTTCCATTTAATGATTATATACATGTAGCAAATTTTTTAGGCACAACCTTCAGGCCAGTGACGATCAAATAATTTCATCGACTTAAGGTTTATATATATATAAATGTTAAACAGAATTCGATTTGCAAAGAACGGGTAGACATTTTTAATTGAATTCTAAAAAAACCCAATAAGATGTAACATTTTTCAACAACGTCTTTGATTCAGACGTTATTTGTTAATGACACAAAAATCTAATTATGTCCCGTACTTTATATAGCTATATACATACTAGTCATATTCTGAATTTTTGAGCGTAAAATCCCATTTGTTAAAATAAAATATTTTAACTGAAAAACGTTTAACTCCAGCAATGAAATCTAAGACCTACTCTAGATAACCCGGACAATCGTGTAAGTTATAGTTCGAACTATTGGTTTTTTGATACGGTGTTATCCAGTTAGAAATTTTTTAGTTATAATTGACAATTTAAATTGAAAAACTCTTCCATTTAATGATTGTATACATGTAGCAAAATTTTTGAGACACAACCTCCAGGCCAGTGACGATCAAATAATTTCATCGACTTAAGGTTTATATATATAAAAATGTTAAACAGAATTCGATTTGCAAAGAACGGGTAGACATTTTTAATTGAATTCTAAAAAAACCCAATAAGATGTAACATTTTTCAACAACGTCTTTGATTCAGACGTTATTTGTTAATGACACAAAAATCTAATTATGTCCCGTACTTTATATAGCTATATACATACTAGTCATATTCTGAATTTTTGAGCGTAAAATCCCATTTGTTAAAATAAAATATTTTAACTGAAAAACGTTTAACTCCAGCAATGAAATCTAAGACCTACTCTAGATAACCCGGACAATCGTGTAAGTTATAGTTCGAACTATTGGTTTTTTGATACGGTGTTATCCAGTTAGAAATTTTTTAGTTATAATTGACTATTCAAATTGAAAAACTCTTCCATTTAATGATTGTATACATGTAGCAAATTTTTTAGGCACAACCTTCAGGCCAGTGACGATCAAATAATTTCATCGACTTAAGGTTTATATATATATAAATGTTAAACAGAATTCGATTTGCAAAGAACGGGTAGACATTTTTAATTGAATTCTAAAAAACCCAATAAGATGTAACATTTTTCAACAACGTCTTTGATTCAGACGTTATTTGTTAATGACACAAAAATCTAATTATGTCCCGTACTTTATATAGCTATATACATACTAGTCATATTCTGAATTTTTTAACGTAAAATACCATTTGTTAAAATAAAATATTTTAACTGAAAAACGTTTAACTCCAGCAATGAAATCTAAGACCTACTCTAGATAACCCGGACAATCGTGTAAGTTATAGTTCGAACTATTGGTTTTTTGATACGGTGTTATCCAGTTAGAAATTTTTTAGTTATAATTGACTATTCAAATTGAAAAACTCTTCCATTTAATGATTGTATACATGTAGCAAAATTTTTGAGACACAACCTTCAGGCCAGTGACGAACAAATAATTTCATCGACTTAAGGTTTATATATATAAAAATGTTAAACAGAATTCGATTTGCAAAGAACGGGTAGACATTTTTAATTGAATTCTAAAAAAACCCAATAAGATGTAACAATTGAAACAACGTCTTTGATTCAGACGTTATTTGTTAGTGACACAAAAATCAAGTTATGTCCCGTATTTATATAGCTATATATATACATACTAGTCAAATTTAGAATTTTTGAGTGTAAAACAACGTTTGTTAAAATAAAAAATTTAACTGAAAAACTTTTAACTCCAGCAATGAAATCTAAGACCTACTCTAGATAACTCGGACAATCGTGTAAGTTATAGCTCGAACTATTGGTTTTTTAATACGGTGTTATTCAGTTAGAAATTTTTTAGTTATAATTGACAATTTAAATTGAAAAACTCTTCCATTTAATGATTGTATACATGTAGCAAATTTTTTAGGCACAACCTTCAGGCCAGTGACGATCAAATAATTTCATCGACTTAAGGTTTATATATATAAAAATGTTAAACAGAATTCGATTTGCAAAGAACGGGTAGACATTTTTAATTGAATTCTAAAAAAACCCAATAAGATGTAACATTTTTCAACAACGTCTTTGATTCAGACGTTATTTGTTAATGACACAAAAATCTAATTATGTCCCGTACTTTATATAGCTATATACATACTAGTCATATTCTGAATTTTTTAACGTAAAATACCATTTGTTAAAATAAAATATTTTAACTGAAAAACGTTTAACTCCAGCAATGAAATCTAAGACCTACTCTAGATAACCCGGACAATCGTGTAAGTTATAGTTCGAACTATTGGTTTTTTGATACGGTGTTATCCAGTTAGAAATTTTTTAGTTATAATTGACTATTCAAATTGAAAAACTCTTCCATTTAATGATTGTATACATGTAGCAAAATTTTTGAGACACAACCTTCAGGCCAGTGACGAACAAATAATTTCATCGACTTAAGGTTTATATATATAAAAATGTTAAACAGAATTCGATTTGCAAAGAACGGGTAGACATTTTTAATTGAATTCTAAAAAAACCCAATAAGATGTAACAATTGAAACAACGTCTTTGATTCAGACGTTATTTGTTAATGACACAAAAATCTAATTATGTCCCGTACTTTATATAGCTATATACATACTAGTCATATTCTGAATTTTTGAGCGTAAAATCCCATTTGTTAAAATAAAATATTTTAACTGAAAAACGTTTAACTCCAGCAATGAAATCTAAGACCTACTCTAGATAACCCGGACAATCGTGTAAGTTATAGTTCGAACTATTGGTTTTTTGATACGGTGTTATCCAGTTAGAAATTTTTTAGTTATAATTGACTATTCAAATTGAAAAACTCTTCCATTTAATGATTGTATACATGTAGCAAAATTTTTGAGACACAACCTTCAGGCCAGTGACGAACAAATAATTTCATCGACTTAAGGTTTATATATATAAAAATGTTAAACAGAATTCGATTTGCAAAGAACGGGTAGACATTTTTAATTGAATTCTAAAAAAACCCAATAAGATGTAACATTTTTCAACAACGTCTTTGATTCAGACGTTATTTGTTAGTGACACAAAAATCAAGTTATGTCCCGTATTTATATAGCTATATATATACATACTAGTCAAATTTAGAATTTTTGAGTGTAAAACAACGTTTGTTAAAATAAAATATTTTAACTGAAAAACTTTTAACTCCAGCAATGAAATCTAAGACCTACTCTAGATAAACCGGACGATCGTGTAAGTTATAGCTCGAACTATTGGTTTTTTAATACGGTGTTATTCAGTTAGAAATTTTTTAGTTATAATTGACAATTTAAATTGAAAAACTCTTCCATTTAATGATTGTATACATGTAGCAAATTTTTTAGGCACAACCTTCAGGCCAGTGACGATCAAATAATTTCATCGACTTAAGGTTTATATATATAAAAATGTTAAACAGAATTCGATTTGCAAAGAACGGGTAGACATTTTTAATTGAATTCTAAAAAAATCCAATAAGATGTAACATTTTTCAACAACGTCTTTGATTCAGACGTTATTTGTTAGTGACACAAAAATCAAGTTATGTCCCGTATTTATATAGCTATATATATACATACTAGTCAAATTTAGAATTTTTGAGTGTAAAACAACGTTTGTTAAAATAAAATATTTTAACTGAAAAACTTTTAACTCCAGCAATGAAATCTAAGACCTACTCTAGATAAACTGGACGATCGTGTAAGTTATAGCTCGAACTATTGGTTTTTTAATACGGTGTTATTCAGTTAGAAATTTTTTAGTTATAATTGACAATTTAAATTGAAAAACTCTTCCATTTAATGATTATATACATGTAGCAAATTTTTTAGGCACAACCTTCAGGCCAGTGACGATCAAATAATTTCATCGACTTAAGGTTTATATATATATAAATGTTAAACAGAATTCGATTTGCAAAGAACGGGTAGACATTTTTAATGGAATTCTAAAAAAACCCAATAAGATGTAACATTTTTCAACAACGTCTTTGATTCAGACGTTATTTGTTAATGACACAAAAATCTAATTATGTCCCGTACTTTATATAGCTATATACATACTAGTCATATTCTGAATTTTTGAGCGTAAAATCCCATTTGTTAAAATAAAATATTTTAACTGAAAAACGTTTAACTCCAGCAATGAAATCTAAGACCTACTCTAGATAACCCGGACAATCGTGTAAGTTATAGTTCGAACTATTGGTTTTTTGATACGGTGTTATCCAGTTAGAAATTTTTTAGTTATAATTGACAATTTAAATTGAAAAACTCTTCCATTTAATGATTGTATACATGTAGCAAAATTTTTGAGACACAACCTTCAGGCCAGTGACGAACAAATAATTTCATCGACTTAAGGTTTATATATATAAAAATGTTAAACAGAATTCGATTTGCAAAGAACGGGTAGACATTTTTAATTGAATTCTAAAAAAACCCAATAAGATGTAACATTTTTCAACAACGTCTTTGATTCAGACGTTATTTGTTAGTGACACAAAAATCAAGTTATGTCCCGTATTTATATAGCTATATATATACATACTAGTCAAATTTAGAATTTTTGAGTGTAAAACAACGTTTGTTAAAATAAAATATTTTAACTGAAAAACTTTTAACTCCAGCAATGAAATCTAAGACCTACTCTAGATAAACTGGACGATCGTGTAAGTTATAGCTCGAACTATTGGTTTTTTAATACGGTGTTATTCAGTTAGAAATTTTTTAGTTATAATTGACAATTTAAATTGAAAAACTCTTCCATTTAATGATTATATACATGTAGCAAATTTTTTAGGCACAACCTTCAGGCCAGTGACGATCAAATAATTTCATCGACTTAAGGTTTATATATATATAAATGTTAAACAGAATTCGATTTGCAAAGAACGGGTAGACATTTTTAATTGAATTCTAAAAAAACCCAATAAGATGTAACATTTTTCAACAACGTCTTTGATTCAGACGTTATTTGTTAATGACACAAAAATCTAATTTTGTCCCGTACTTTATATAGCTATATACATACTAGTCATATTCTGAATTTTTGAGCGTAAAATCCCATTTGTTAAAATAAAATATTTTAACTGAAAAACGTTTAACTCCAGCAATGAAATCTAAGACCTACTCTAGATAACCCGGACAATCGTGTAAGTTATAGTTCGAACTATTGGTTTTTTGATACGGTGTTATCCAGTTAGAAATTTTTTAGTTATAATTGACTATTCAAATTGAAAAACTCTTCCATTTAATGATTGTATACATGTAGCAAAATTTTTGAGACACAACCTTCAGGCCAGTGACGAACAAATAATTTCATCGACTTAAGGTTTATATATATAAAAATGTTAAACAGAATTCGATTTGCAAAGAACGGGTAGACATTTTTAATTGAATTCTAAAAAAACCCAATAAGATGTAACATTTTTCAACAACGTCTTTGATTCAGACGTTATTTGTTAGTGACACAAAAATCAAGTTATGTCCCGTATTTATATAGCTATATATATACATACTAGTCAAATTTAGAATTTTTGAGTGTAAAACAACGTTTGTTAAAATAAAAAATTTAACTGAAAAACTTTTAACTCCAGCAATGAAATCTAAGACCTACTCTAGATAACTCGGACAATCGTGTAAGTTATAGCTCGAACTATTGGTTTTTTAATACGGTGTTATTCAGTTAGAAATTTTTTAGTTATAATTGACAATTTAAATTGAAAAACTCTTCCATTTAATGATTGTATACATGTAGCAAATTTTTTAGGCACAACCTTCAGGCCAGTGACGATCAAATAATTTCATCGACTTAAGGTTTATATATATAAAAATGTTAAACAGAATTCGATTTGCAAAGAACGGGTAGACATTTTTAATTGAATTCTAAAAAAACCCAATAAGATGTAACATTTTTCAACAACGTCTTTGATTCAGACGTTATTTGTTAATGACACAAAAATCTAATTATGTCCCGTACTTTATATAGCTATATATATACATACTAGTCAAATTTAGAATTTTTGAGTGTAAAACAACGTTTGTTAAAATAAAATATTTTAACTGAAAAACTTTTAACTCCAGCAATGAAATCTAAGACCTACTGTAGATAAACTGGACGATCGTGTAAGTTATAGCTCGAACTATTGGTTTTTTAATACGGTGTTATTCAGTTAGAAATTTTTTAGTTATAATTGACAATTTAAATTGAAAAACTCTTCCATTTAATGATTGTATACATGTAGCAAATTTTTTAGGCACAACCTTCAGGCCAGTGACGATCAAATAATTTCATCGACTTAAGGTTTATATATATATAAATGTTAAACAGAATTCGATTTGCAAAGAACGGGTAGACATTTTTAATTGAATTCTAAAAAAACCCAATAAGATGTAACATTTTTCAACAACGTCTTTGATTCAGACGTTATTTGTTAATGACACAAAAATCTAATTATGTCCCGTACTTTATATAGCTATATACATACTAGTCATATTCTGAATTTTTGAGCGTAAAATCCCATTTGTTAAAATAAAATATTTTAACTGAAAAACGTTTAACTCCAGCAATGAAATCTAAGACCTACTCTAGATAACCCGGACAATCGTGTAAGTTATAGTTCGAACTATTGGTTTTTTGATACGGTGTTATCCAGTTAGAAATTTTTTAGTTATAATTGACTATTCAAATTGAAAAACTCTTCCATTTAATGATTGTATACATGTAGCAAAATTTTTGAGACACAACCTTCAGGCCAGTGACGAACAAATAATTTCATCGACTTAAGGTTTATATATATAAAAATGTTAAACAGAATTCGATTTGCAAAGAACGGGTAGACATTTTTAATTGAATTCTAAAAAACCCAATAAGATGTAACATTTTTCAACAACGTCTTTGATTCAGACGTTATTTGTTAGTGACACAAAAATCAAGTTATGTCCCGTATTTATATAGCTATATATATACATACTAGTCAAATTTAGAATTTTTGAGTGTAAAACAACGTTTGTTTAAATAAAAAATTTAACTGAAAAACTTTTAACTCCAGCAATGAAATCTAAGACCTACTCTAGATAACTCGGACAATCGTGTAAGTTATAGCTCGAACTATTGGTTTTTTAATACGGTGTTATTCAGTTAGAAATTTTTTAGTTATAATTGACAATTTAAATTGAAAAACTCTTCCATTTAATGATTGTATACATGTAGCAAATTTTTTAGGCACAACCTTCAGGCCAGTGACGATCAAATAATTTCATCGACTTAAGGTTTATATATATAAAAATGTTAAACAGAATTCGATTTGCAAAGAACGGGTAGACATTTTTAATTGAATTCTAAAAAAACCCAATAAGATGTAACATTTTTCAACAACGTCTTTGATTCAGACGTTATTTGTTAATGACACAAAAATCTAATTATGTCCCGTACTTTATATAGCTATATACATACTAGTCATATTCTGAATTTTTGAGCGTAAAATCCCATTTGTTAAAATAAAATATTTTAACTGAAAAACGTTTAACTCCAGCAATGAAATCTAAGACCTACTCTAGATAACCCGGACAATCGTGTAAGTTATAGTTCGAACTATTGGTTTTTTGATACGGTGTTATCCAGTTAGAAATTTTTTAGTTATAATTGACTATTCAAATTGAAAAACTCTTCCATTTAATGATTGTATACATGTAGCAAAATTTTTGAGACACAACCTTCAGGCCAGTGACGAACAAATAATTTCATCGACTTAAGGTTTATATATATAAAAATGTTAAACAGAATTCGATTTGCAAAGAACGGGTAGACATTTTTAATTGAATTCTAAAAAACCCAATAAGATGTAACATTTTTCAACAACGTCTTTGATTCAGACGTTATTTGTTAGTGACACAAAAATCAAGTTATGTCCCGTATTTATATAGCTATATATATACATACTAGTCAAATTTAGAATTTTTGAGTGTAAAACAACGTTTGTTAAAATAAAAAATTTAACTGAAAAACTTTTAACTCCAGCAATGAAATCTAAGACCTACTCTAGATAACTCGGACAATCGTGTAAGTTATAGCTCGAACTATTGGTTTTTTGATACGGTGTTATCCAGTTAGAAATTTTTTAGTTATAATTGACAATTTAAATTGAAAAACTCTTCCATTTAATGATTGTATACATGTAGCAAATTTTTTAGGCACAACCTTCAGGCCAGTGACGATCAAATAATTTCATCGACTTAAGGTTTATATATATAAAAATGTTAAACAGAATTCGATTTGCAAAGAACGGGTAGACATTTTTAATTGAATTCTAAAAAAACCCAATAAGATGTAACATTTTTCAACAACGTCTTTGATTCAGACGTTATTTGTTAGTGACACAAAAATCAAGTTATGTCCCGTATTTATATAGCTATATATATACATACTAGTCAAATTTAGAATTTTTGAGTGTAAAACAACGTTTGTTAAAATAAAATATTTAACTGAAAAACTTTTAACTCCAGCAATGAAATCTAAGACCTACTCTAGATAACTCGGACAATCGTGTAAGTTATAGCTCGAACTATTGGTTTTTTAATACGGTGTTATTCAGTTAGAAATTTTTTAGTTATAATTGACAATTTAAATTGAAAAACTCTTCCATTTAATGATTGTATACATGTAGCAAATTTTTTAGGCACAACCTTCAGGCCAGTGACGATCAAAAAATTTCATCGACTTAAGGTTTATATATATAAAAATGTTAAACAGAATTCGATTTGCAAAGAACGGGTAGACATTTTTAATTGAATTCTAAAAAAACCCAATAAGATGTAACATTTTTCAACAACGTCTTTGATTCAGACGTTATTTGTTAATGACACAAAAATCTAATTATGTCCCGTACTTTATATAGCTATATACGTACTAGTCATATTCTGAATTTTTGAGCGTAAAATCCCATTTGTTAAAATAAAATATTTTAACTGAAAAACGTTTAACTCCAGCAATGAAATCTAAGACCTACTCTAGATAACCCGGACAATCGTGTAAGTTATAGTTCGAACTATTGGTTTTTTGATACGGTGTTATCCAGTTAGAAATTTTTTAGTTATAATTGACTATTCAAATTGAAAAACTCTTCCATTTAATGATTGTATACATGTAGCAAAATTTTTGAGACACAACCTTCAGGCCAGTGACGAACAAATAATTTCATCGACTTAAGGTTTATATATATAAAAATGTTAAACAGAATTCGATTTGCAAAGAACGGGTAGACATTTTTAATTGAATTCTAAAAAAACCCAATAAGATGTAACATTTTTCAACAACGTCTTTGATTCAGACGTTATTTGTTAGTGACACAAAAATCAAGTTATGTCCCGTATTTATATAGCTATATATATACATACTAGTCAAATTTAGAATTTTGGAGTGTAAAACAACGTTTGTTAAAATAAAAAATTTAACTGAAAAACTTTTAACTCCAGCAATGAAATCTAAGACCTACTCTAGATAACTCGGACAATCGTGTAAGTTATAGCTCGAACTATTGGTTTTTTAATACGGTGTTATTCAGTTAGAAATTTTTTAGTTATAATTGACAATTTAAATTGAAAAACTCTTCCATTTAATGATTGTATACATGTAGCAAATTTTTTAGGCACAACCTTCAGGCCAGTGACGATCAAATAATTTCATCGACTTAAGGTTTATATATATAAAAATGTTAAACAGAATTCGATTTGCAAAGAACGGGTAGACATTTTTAATTGAATTCTAAAAAAACCCAATAAGATGTAACATTTTTCAACAACGTCTTTGATTCAGACGTTATATGTTAGTGACACAAAAATCAAGTTATGTCCCGTATTTATATAGCTATATATATATATACTAGTCAAATTTAGAATTTTTGAGTGTAAAACAACGTTTGTTAAAATAAAATATTTTAACTGAAAAACTTTTAACTCCAGCAATGAAATCTAAGACCTACTCTAGATAAACCGGACGATCGTGTAAGTTATAGCTCGAACTATTGGTTTTTTAATACGGTGTTATCCAGTTACAAATTTTTTAGTTATAATTGACAATTTAAATTGAAAAACTCTTCCATTTAATGATTGTATACATGTAGCAAATTTTTAAGGCACAACCTTCAGGCCAGTGACGATCAAATAATTTCATCGACTTAAGGTTTATATATATAAAAATGTTAAACAGGAATCGATTTGCAAAGAACGGGTAGACATTTTTAATTGAATTCTAAAAAAACCCAATAAGATGTAACATTTTTCAACAACGTCTTTGATTCAGACGTTATTTGTTAGTGACACAAAAATCAAGTTATGTCCCGTATTTATATAGCTATATATATACATACTAGTCAAATTTAGAATTTTTGAGTGTAAAACAACATTTGTTAAAATAAAATATTTTAACTGAAAAACTTTTAACTCCAGCAATGAAATCTAAGACCTACTCTAGATAAACCGGACGATCGTGTAAGTTATAGCTCCAACTATTGGTTTTTTAATACGGTGTTATTCAGTTAGAAATTTTTTAGTTATAATTGACAATTTAAATTGAAAAACTCTTCCATTTAATGATTGTATACATGTAGCAAATTTTTTAGGCACAACCTTCAGGCCAGTGACGATCAAATAATTTCATCGACTTAAGGTTTATATATATAAAAATGTTAAACAGAATTCGATTTGCAAAGAACGGGTAGACATTTTTAATTGAATTCTAAAAAAATCCAATAAGATGTAACAATTGAAACAACGTCTTTGATTCAGACGTTATTTGTTAATGACACAAAAATCTAATTATGTCCCGTACTTTATATAGCTATATACATACTAGTCATATTCTGAATTTTTGAGCGTAAAATCCCATTTGTTAAAATAAAATATTTTAACTGAAAAACGTTTAACTCCAGCAATGAAATCTAAGACCTACTCTAGATAACCCGGACAATCGTGTAAGTTATAGTTCGAACTATTGGTTTTTTGATACGGTGTTATCCAGTTAGAAATTTTTTAGTTATAATTGACTATTCAAATTGAAAAACTCTTCCATTTAATGATTGTATACATGTAGCAAAATTTTTGAGACACAACCTTCAGGCCAGTGACGAACAAATAATTTCATCGACTTAAGGTTTATATATATAAAAATGTTAAACAGAATTCGATTTGCAAAGAACGGGTAGACATTTTTAATTGAATTCTAAAAAACCCAATAAGATGTAACATTTTTCAACAACGTCTTTGATTCAGACGTTATTTGTTAGTGACACAAAAATCAAGTTATGTCCCGTATTTATATAGCTATATATATACATACTAGTCAAATTTAGAATTTTTGAGTGTAAAACAACATTTGTTAAAATAAAATATTTTAACTGAAAAACTTTTAACTCCAGCAATGAAATCTAAGACCTACTCTAGATAAACCGGACGATCGTGTAAGTTATAGCTCCAACTATTGGTTTTTTAATACGGTGTTATTCAGTTAGAAATTTTTTAGTTATAATTGACAATTTAAATTGAAAAACTCTTCCATTTAATGATTGTATACATGTAGCAAATTTTTTAGGCACAACCTTCAGGCCAGTGACGATCAAATAATTTCATCGACTTAAGGTTTATATATATAAAAATGTTAAACAGAATTCGATTTGCAAAGAACGGGTAGACATTTTTAATTGAATTCTAAAAAAATCCAATAAGATGTAACAATTGAAACAACGTCTTTGATTCAGACGTTATTTGTTAATGACACAAAAATCTAATTATGTCCCGTACTTTATATAGCTATATACATACTAGTCATATTCTGAATTTTTGAGCGTAAAATCCCATTTGTTAAAATAAAATATTTTAACTGAAAAACGTTTAACTCCAGCAATGAAATCTAAGACCTACTCTAGATAACCCGGACAATCGTGTAAGTTATAGTTCGAACTATTGGTTTTTTGATACGGTGTTATCCAGTTAGAAATTTTTTAGTTATAATTGACTATTCAAATTGAAAAACTCTTCCATTTAATGATTGTATACATGTAGCAAAATTTTTGAGACACAACCTTCAGGCCAGTGACGAACAAATAATTTCATCGACTTAAGGTTTATATATATAAAAATGTTAAACAGAATTCGATTTGCAAAGAACGGGTAGACATTTTTAATTGAATTCTAAAAAAACCCAATAAGATGTAACATTTTTCAACAACGTCTTTGATTCAGACGTTATTTGTTAGTGACACAAAAATCAAGTTATGTCCCGTATTTATATAGCTATATATATACATACTAGTCAAATTTAGAATTTTTGAGTGTAAAACAACGTTTGTTAAAATAAAATATTTTAACTGAAAAACTTTTAACTCCAGCAATGAAATCTAAGACCTACTCTAGATAAACCGGACGATCGTGTAAGTTATAGCTCGAACTATTGGTTTTTTAATACGGTGTTATTCAGTTAGAAATTTTTTAGTTATAATTGACAATTTAAATTGAAAAACTCTTCCATTTAATGATTGTATACATGTAGCAAATTTTTTAGGCACAACCTTCAGGCCAGTGACGATCAAATAATTTCATCGACTTAAGGTTTATATATATAAAAATGTTAAACAGAATTCGATTTGCAAAGAACGGGTAGACATTTTTAATTGAATTCTAAAAAAATCCAATAAGATGTAACATTTTTCAACAACGTCTTTGATTCAGACGTTATTTGTTAGTGACACAAAAATCAAGTTATGTCCCGTATTTATATAGCTATATATATACATACTGGTCAAATTTAGAATTTTTGAGTGTAAAACAACATTTGTTAAAATAAAATATTTTAACTGAAAAACTTTTAACTCCAGCAATGAAATCTAAGACCTACTCTAGATAAACCGGACGATCGTGTAAGTTATAGCTCGAACTATTGGTTTTTTAATACGGTGTTATCCAGTTAGAAATTTTTTAGTTAAAATTGACTATTCAAATTGAAAAACTCTTCCATTTAATGATTGTATACATAGGTTAGGTTAGGTTAGGTTAGGTTAGGTTAGGTTAGGTTAGGTTAGGTTAGGTTAGGTTAGGTTAGGTTAGGTTAGGTTAGGTTAGGTTAGGTTAGGTTAGGTTAGGTTAGGTTAGGTTAGGTTAGGTTAGGTTAGGTTAGGTTAGGTTAGGTTAGGTTAGGTTAGGTTAGGTTAGGTTAGGTTAGGTTAGGTTAGGTTAGGTTAGGTTAGGTTAGGTTAGGTTAGGTTAGGTTAGGTTAGGTTAGGTTAGGTTAGGTTAGGTTAGGTTAGGTTAGGTTAGGTTAGGTTAGGTTAGGTTAGGTTAGGTTAGGTTAGGTTAGGTTAGGTTAGGTTAGGTTAGGTTAGGTTAGGTTAGGTTAGGTTAGGTTAGGTTAGGTTAGGTTAGGTTAGGTTAGGTTAGGTTAGGTTAGGTTAGGTTAGGTTAGGTTAGGTTAGGTTAGGTTAGGTTAGGTTAGGTTAGGTTAGGTTAGGTTAGGTTAGGTTAGGTTAGGTTAGGTTAGGTTAGGTTAGGTTAGGTTAGGTTAGGTTAGGTTAGGTTAGGTTAGGTTAGGTTAGGTTAGGTTAGGTTAGGTTAGGTTAGGTTAGGTTAGGTTAGGTTAGGTTAGGTTAGGTTAGGTTAGGTTAGGTTAGGTTAGGTTAGGTTAGGTTAGGTTAGGTTAGGTTAGGTTAGGTTAGGTTAGGTTAGGTTAGGTTAGGTTAGGTTAGGTTAGGTTAGGTTAGGTTAGGTTAGGTTAGGTTAGGTTAGGTTAGGTTAGGTTAGGTTAGGTTAGGTTAGGTTAGGTTAGGTTAGGTTAGGTTAGGTTAGGTTAGGTTAGGTTAGGTTAGGTTAGGTTAGGTTAGGTTAGGTTAGGTTAGGTTAGGTTAGGTTAGGTTAGGTTAGGTTAGGTTAGGTTAGGTTAGGTTAGGTTAGGTTAGGTTAGGTTAGGTTAGGTTAGGTTAGGTTAGGTTAGGTTAGGTTAGGTTAGGTTAGGTTAGGTTAGGTTAGGTTAGGTTAGGTTAGGTTAGGTTAGGTTAGGTTAGGTTAGGTTAGGTTAGGTTAGGTTAGGTTAGGTTAGGTTAGGTTAGGTTAGGTTAGGTTAGGTTAGGTTAGGTTAGGTTAGGTTAGGTTAGGTTAGGTTAGGTTAGGTTAGGTTAGGTTAGGTTAGGTTAGGTTAGGTTAGGTTAGGTTAGGTTAGGTTAGGTTAGGTTAGGTTAGGTTAGGTTAGGTTAGGTTAGGTTAGGTTAGGTTAGGTTAGGTTAGGTTAGGTTAGGTTAGGTTAGGTTAGGTTAGGTTAGGTTAGGTTAGGTTAGGTTAGGTTAGGTTAGGTTAGGTTAGGTTAGGTTAGGTTAGGTTAGGTTAGGTTAGGTTAGGTTAGGTTAGGTTAGGTTAGGTTAGGTTAGGTTAGGTTAGGTTAGGTTAGGTTAGGTTAGGTTAGGTTAGGTTAGGTTAGGTTAGGTTAGGTTAGGTTAGGTTAGGTTAGGTTAGGTTAGGTTAGGTTAGGTTAGGTTAGGTTAGGTTAGGTTAGGTTAGGTTAGGTTAGGTTAGGTTAGGTTAGGTTAGGTTAGGTTAGGTTAGGTTAGGTTAGGTTAGGTTAGGTTAGGTTAGGTTAGGTTAGGTTAGGTTAGGTTAGGTTAGGTTAGGTTAGGTTAGGTTAGGTTAGGTTAGGTTAGGTTAGGTTAGGTTAGGTTAGGTTAGGTTAGGTTAGGTTAGGTTAGGTTAGGTTAGGTTAGGTTAGGTTAGGTTAGGTTAGGTTAGGTTAGGTTAGGTTAGGTTAGGTTAGGTTAGGTTAGGTTAGGTTAGGTTAGGTTAGGTTAGGTTAGGTTAGGTTAGGTTAGGTTAGGTTAGGTTAGGTTAGGTTAGGTTAGGTTAGGTTAGGTTAGGTTAGGTTAGGTTAGGTTAGGTTAGGTTAGGTTAGGTTAGGTTAGGTTAGGTTAGGTTAGGTTAGGTTAGGTTAGGTTAGGTTAGGTTAGGTTAGGTTAGGTTAGGTTAGGTTAGGTTAGGTTAGGTTAGGTTAGGTTAGGTTAGGTTAGGTTAGGTTAGGTTAGGTTAGGTTAGGTTAGGTTAGGTTAGGTTAGGTTAGGTTAGGTTAGGTTAGGTTAGGTTAGGTTAGGTTAGGTTAGGTTAGGTTAGGTTAGGTTAGGTTAGGTTAGGTTAGGTTAGGTTAGGTTAGGTTAGGTTAGGTTAGGTTAGGTTAGGTTAGGTTAGGTTAGGTTAGGTTAGGTTAGGTTAGGTTAGGTTAGGTTAGGTTAGGTTAGGTTAGGTTAGGTTAGGTTAGGTTAGGTTAGGTTAGGTTAGGTTAGGTTAGGTTAGGTTAGGTTAGGTTAGGTTAGGTTAGGTTAGGTTAGGTTAGGTTAGGTTAGGTTAGGTTAGGTTAGGTTAGGTTAGGTTAGGTTAGGTTAGGTTAGGTTAGGTTAGGTTAGGTTAGGTTAGGTTAGGTTAGGTTAGGTTAGGTTAGGTTAGGTTAGGTTAGGTTAGGTTAGGTTAGGTTAGGTTAGGTTAGGTTAGGTTAGGTTAGGTTAGGTTAGGTTAGGTTAGGTTAGGTTAGGTTAGGTTAGGTTAGGTTAGGTTAGGTTAGGTTAGGTTAGGTTAGGTTAGGTTAGGTTAGGTTAGGTTAGGTTAGGTTAGGTTAGGTTAGGTTAGGTTAGGTTAGGTTAGGTTAGGTTAGGTTAGGTTAGGTTAGGTTAGGTTAGGTTAGGTTAGGTTAGGTTAGGTTAGGTTAGGTTAGGTTAGGTTAGGTTAGGTTAGGTTAGGTTAGGTTAGGTTAGGTTAGGTTAGGTTAGGTTAGGTTAGGTTAGGTTAGGTTAGGTTAGGTTAGGTTGGTTAGGTTAGGTTAGGTTAGGTTAGGTTAGGTTAGGTTAGGTTAGGTTAGGTTAGGTTAGGTTAGGTTAGGTTAGGTTAGGTTAGGTTAGGTTAGGTTAGGTTAGGTTAGGTTAGGTTAGGTTAGGTTAGGTTAGGTTAGGTTAGGTTAGGTTAGGTTAGGTTAGGTTAGGTTAGGTTAGGTTAGGTTAGGTTAGGTTAGGTTAGGTTAGGTTAGGTTAGGTTAGGTTAGGTTAGGTTAGGTTAGGTTAGGTTAGGTTAGGTTAGGTTAGGTTAGGTTAGGTTAGGTTAGGTTAGGTTAGGTTAGGTTAGGTTAGGTTAGGTTAGGTTAGGTTAGGTTAGGTTAGGTTAGGTTAGGTTAGGTTAGGTTAGGTTAGGTTAGGTTAGGTTAGGTTAGGTTAGGTTAGGTTAGGTTAGGTTAGGTTAGGTTAGGTTAGGTTAGGTTAGGTTAGGTTAGGTTAGGTTAGGTTAGGTTAGGTTAGGTTAGGTTAGGTTAGGTTAGGTTAGGTTAGGTTAGGTTAGGTTAGGTTAGGTTAGGTTAGGTTAGGTTAGGTTAGGTTAGGTTAGGTTAGGTTAGGTTAGGTTAGGTTAGGTTAGGTTAGGTTAGGTTAGGTTAGGTTAGGTTAGGTTAGGTTAGGTTAGGTTAGGTTAGGTTAGGTTAGGTTAGGTTAGGTTAGGTTAGGTTAGGTTAGGTTAGGTTAGGTTAGGTTAGGTTAGGTTAGGTTAGGTTAGGTTAGGTTAGGTTAGGTTAGGTTAGGTTAGGTTAGGTTAGGTTAGGTTAGGTTAGGTTAGGTTAGGTTAGGTTAGGTTAGGTTAGGTTAGGTTAGGTTAGGTTAGGTTAGGTTAGGTTAGGTTAGGTTAGGTTAGGTTAGGTTAGGTTAGGTTAGGTTAGGTTAGGTTAGGTTAGGTTAGGTTAGGTTAGGTTAGGTTAGGTTAGGTTAGGTTAGGTTAGGTTAGGTTAGGTTAGGTTAGGTTAGGTTAGGTTAGGTTAGGTTAGGTTAGGTTAGGTTAGGTTAGGTTAGGTTAGGTTAGGTTAGGTTAGGTTAGGTTAGGTTAGGTTAGGTTAGGTTAGGTTAGGTTAGGTTAGGTTAGGTTAGGTTAGGTTAGGTTAGGTTAGGTTAGGTTAGGTTAGGTTAGGTTAGGTTAGGTTAGGTTAGGTTAGGTTAGGTTAGGTTAGGTTAGGTTAGGTTAGGTTAGGTTAGGTTAGGTTAGGTTAGGTTAGGTTAGGTTAGGTTAGGTTAGGTTAGGTTAGGTTAGGTTAGGTTAGGTTAGGTTAGGTTAGGTTAGGTTAGGTTAGGTTAGGTTAGGTTAGGTTAGGTTAGGTTAGGTTAGGTTAGGTTAGGTTAGGTTAGGTTAGGTTAGGTTAGGTTAGGTTAGGTTAGGTTAGGTTAGGTTAGGTTAGGTTAGGTTAGGTTAGGTTAGGTTAGGTTAGGTTAGGTTAGGTTAGGTTAGGTTAGGTTAGGTTAGGTTAGGTTAGGTTAGGTTAGGTTAGGTTAGGTTAGGTTAGGTTAGGTTAGGTTAGGTTAGGTTAGGTTAGGTTAGGTTAGGTTAGGTTAGGTTAGGTTAGGTTAGGTTAGGTTAGGTTAGGTTAGGTTAGGTTAGGTTAGGTTAGGTTAGGTTAGGTTAGGTTAGGTTAGGTTAGGTTAGGTTAGGTTAGGTTAGGTTAGGTTAGGTTAGGTTAGGTTAGGTTAGGTTAGGTTAGGTTAGGTTAGGTTAGGTTAGGTTAGGTTAGGTTAGGTTAGGTTAGGTTAGGTTAGGTTAGGTTAGGTTAGGTTAGGTTAGGTTAGGTTAGGTTAGGTTAGGTTAGGTTAGGTTAGGTTAGGTTAGGTTAGGTTAGGTTAGGTTAGGTTAGGTTAGGTTAGGTTAGGTTAGGTTAGGTTAGGTTAGGTTAGGTTAGGTTAGGTTAGGTTAGGTTAGGTTAGGTTAGGTTAGGTTAGGTTAGGTTAGGTTAGGTTAGGTTAGGTTAGGTTAGGTTAGGTTAGGTTAGGTTAGGTTAGGTTAGGTTAGGTTAGGTTAGGTTAGGTTAGGTTAGGTTAGGTTAGGTTAGGTTAGGTTAGGTTAGGTTAGGTTAGGTTAGGTTAGGTTAGGTTAGGTTAGGTTAGGTTAGGTTAGGTTAGGTTAGGTTAGGTTAGGTTAGGTTAGGTTAGGTTAGGTTAGGTTAGGTTAGGTTAGGTTAGGTTAGGTTAGGTTAGGTTAGGTTAGGTTAGGTTAGGTTAGGTTAGGTTAGGTTAGGTTAGGTTAGGTTAGGTTAGGTTAGGTTAGGTTAGGTTAGGTTAGGTTAGGTTAGGTTAGGTTAGGTTAGGTTAGGTTAGGTTAGGTTAGGTTAGGTTAGGTTAGGTTAGGTTAGGTTAGGTTAGGTTAGGTTAGGTTAGGTTAGGTTAGGTTAGGTTAGGTTAGGTTAGGTTAGGTTAGGTTAGGTTAGGTTAGGTTAGGTTAGGTTAGGTTAGGTTAGGTTAGGTTAGGTTAGGTTAGGTTAGGTTAGGTTAGGTTAGGTTAGGTTAGGTTAGGTTAGGTTAGGTTAGGTTAGGTTAGGTTAGGTTAGGTTAGGTTAGGTTAGGTTAGGTTAGGTTAGGTTAGGTTAGGTTAGGTTAGGTTAGGTTAGGTTAGGTTAGGTTAGGTTAGGTTAGGTTAGGTTAGGTTAGGTTAGGTTAGGTTAGGTTAGGTTAGGTTAGGTTAGGTTAGGTTAGGTTAGGTTAGGTTAGGTTAGGTTAGGTTAGGTTAGGTTAGGTTAGGTTAGGTTAGGTTAGGTTAGGTTAGGTTAGGTTAGGTTAGGTTAGGTTAGGTTAGGTTAGGTTAGGTTAGGTTAGGTTAGGTTAGGTTAGGTTAGGTTAGGTTAGGTTAGGTTAGGTTAGGTTAGGTTAGGTTAGGTTAGGTTAGGTTAGGTTAGGTTAGGTTAGGTTAGGTTAGGTTAGGTTAGGTTAGGTTAGGTTAGGTTAGGTTAGGTTAGGTTAGGTTAGGTTAGGTTAGGTTAGGTTAGGTTAGGTTAGGTTAGGTTAGGTTAGGTTAGGTTAGGTTAGGTTAGGTTAGGTTAGGTTAGGTTAGGTTAGGTTAGGTTAGGTTAGGTTAGGTTAGGTTAGGTTAGGTTAGGTTAGGTTAGGTTAGGTTAGGTTAGGTTAGGTTAGGTTAGGTTAGGTTAGGTTAGGTTAGGTTAGGTTAGGTTAGGTTAGGTTAGGTTAGGTTAGGTTAGGTTAGGTTAGGTTAGGTTAGGTTAGGTTAGGTTAGGTTAGGTTAGGTTAGGTTAGGTTAGGTTAGGTTAGGTTAGGTTAGGTTAGGTTAGGTTAGGTTAGGTTAGGTTAGGTTAGGTTAGGTTAGGTTAGGTTAGGTTAGGTTAGGTTAGGTTAGGTTAGGTTAGGTTAGGTTAGGTTAGGTTAGGTTAGGTTAGGTTAGGTTAGGTTAGGTTAGGTTAGGTTAGGTTAGGTTAGGTTAGGTTAGGTTAGGTTAGGTTAGGTTAGGTTAGGTTAGGTTAGGTTAGGTTAGGTTAGGTTAGGTTAGGTTAGGTTAGGTTAGGTTAGGTTAGGTTAGGTTAGGTTAGGTTAGGTTAGGTTAGGTTAGGTTAGGTTAGGTTAGGTTAGGTTAGGTTAGGTTAGGTTAGGTTAGGTTAGGTTAGGTTAGGTTAGGTTAGGTTAGGTTAGGTTAGGTTAGGTTAGGTTAGGTTAGGTTAGGTTAGGTTAGGTTAGGTTAGGTTAGGTTAGGTTAGGTTAGGTTAGGTTAGGTTAGGTTAGGTTAGGTTAGGTTAGGTTAGGTTAGGTTAGGTTAGGTTAGGTTAGGTTAGGTTAGGTTAGGTTAGGTTAGGTTAGGTTAGGTTAGGTTAGTTAGGTTAGGTTAGGTTAGGTTAGGTTAGGTTAGGTTAGGTTAGGTTAGGTTAGGTTAGGTTAGGTTAGGTTAGGTTAGGTTAGGTTAGGTTAGGTTAGGTTAGGTTAGGTTAGGTTAGGTTAGGTTAGGTTAGGTTAGGTTAGGTTAGGTTAGGTTAGGTTAGGTTAGGTTAGGTTAGGTTAGGTTAGGTTAGGTTAGGTTAGGTTAGGTTAGGTTAGGTTCGGTTAGGT
>CAMXBY010000085.1:0-79280 GCA_947179485.1 Allacma fusca | reverse complement strand
GTCCCTGGTCCCTATGATTACGATGGTGCGCAACGAAATAGGTTCGGGTCGGGTTCAGGTGCGGATCCTGATTTTTTTAATATCTGAAAGCAGCTCTGATCCAGACCATTTTGGAGTGGTCGCATGAAGGTCGGGACAGTTCTGGACGAATAGATTTCCTCGCCTGGAATCCAACGTGCACAGATGCGGTTTTGATTACATAAAAAACGAGTTGGTTTAAACTAGTATAAGGATGTCACTCCTAAAATATTTCAATATATGAAGGATTATAATAGGTTGTCTATTTCTCGGAGGAAGAGTAAATTAATTTGCTTTTAATTAGCTTGAGGGAGGCCGCGAGGTTCTATTCAACTACAGTCGGATTTCGGATTGGGATTTTCGTGACTGCACAAGATGACCTGATTAAAGTAGTAAGCTTTCGGGACCGTATTAAATTGTTGTGTCAAATATAACACACACTTGTACTCGTGGAAAAGTTGACCACGTCCATTACTGATTATAGGTAGTGATGCCAATGGTCTGGTCTGATCCAGATTAATGAAACTGTCTAATAAAAAGCTCAGACCAGACCATTGGGCTGGTCTAGTTTATCGGACCAGACCAATGGTCTGATCCACTCGTTCGGATCAGACCAGACCAAAGACCATGGTCCAGAAAATCATTAAGAGCAAAGAAATAATCACATTTTATGCAGTCAAATTTTTCGTTTATCCCCAGAAATGTCAGTTTTAATTGGTTCCATTCCATGGGACTTCGTTAACTCATAAATTTTTATTTTGCGAACTTTTGAGACCATGGTCCTTTGGTCTGGTCTGGGCCTGAAGCTGGACTAATTGTATGTGGCGTGGTCCAACTGTTGGAATAAACCGGACCTGACCGGAAAAATTTCCGAATTTTCCCTTGCGGTTTCGCCGGAAAAAATCGACGCAGTCGGAAAATTTCCGAAAATGTGGCTGGTGGGGTCGTCGGGAAAGTCGATGAAGTCGGTTTTTTTTGGAATTTTCGCTGGCGGCTTCGTTGGGAAGGTTCGAGGCCGCGAGGTTCTATTCAACTACAGTCGGATTTCGGATTGGGATTTTCGTGACCGCACAAGATGACCTGATTAAAGTAGTAAGCTTTCGGGACCGTCCTAAATTGTTGTGTCAAATATAATCTCTGAGGATAAGAAAAATGGTCCAGATGCATTCGAGATGTGAGCGAAAATTGTTACACACACTTGTACTCGTGGAAAAGTTGACCACGTCCATTACTGATTATAGGTAGTGATGCCAATGGTCTGGTCTGATCCAGATTAATGAAACTGTCTCATAAAAAGCTCAGACCAGACCATTGGGCTGGTCTAGTTTATCGGACCAGACCAATGGTCTGATCCACTCGTTCGGATCAGACCAGACCAAAGACCATGGTCCAGAAAATCATTAAGAGCAAAGAAATAATCCCTAATTTTCATCGCAAGATTTATTCTTGTGTTTAAATTATCTTGTCTAACCTCACATTTGGCAGTTTTAAAGCGATCATGGAATTATTAATAATTTTAATAGTCATTTCTTTGAAAATAGCCGCACAACCTGCTAATAGATTTAACCGTATAACAAGGTCGCGTCCTGACACCCTAGGTTAACTGGGGTCTGCCCGGACACCCTAGGACACATGGGGTCTGTTCGAATGCATGTTCAGGTCTTTTCAGACTCCTGGAGAAGTTGTAACAGTGAGACCCCGGTCAACTTTGGGCTGTCCGGAGACCTGTGAGAGCTGGGATCATATCCCGACACATTTTCTGACCTGTCACTGTGACGTAACGTTCTGTGGAACATAAAATTTGTTCCCTGCTATAATCGTTATGCAAAATAAACTTGCATGTGACCTCGTTTTCACACAAATTCACCCTTCATGTATGAAGGACTTTTGCTATATTTTAGAGGTGGTATCTTAATATTATTTTAACCAAGTCGTTTTGTTGTAGTCAAATCGGCTTCTGCTTCCATTGGATCCGACGGAATGATACAGAATGTCGGGGCAAACAAAATTATCTGCACATCCAGACCAGAGCTGCTTACAAGTATCAGGTAGTACCTGAAAAATACCCGCCGGGTCGGGTTCGGATCGGGTTCGGGTTAGCTAAAATAAAGTCCCGATTCTCGGGTCGAGTGCGGGTAGTTGCAAGATCCGCACCTGAAAATTCAGGTCGGGTTGCCGTCAAGTTCGGGTAAAAACAAAATACCTGAACACTTTATCGGGTTCAGGTTCGGGTCGCAGTACATGAAATACCTGAACCCGAACTTGACATTTCTGGTAATTTGCAGGTATTTATTTCCGCGAATAAAATTCAAACTTCACGTGAATGAAACCTTCAATTCTCCATGCAATATTTATAAGGGCACTTGGTTGGGAAAAAAAGGGTGTTATGGGTCAGATGTTTATTGGAAGACGGGAATATTCTTCACAGTGAAAAATATTTCTGGCAGCGAAAATGTCAAAAGGAAGGGATTGTTTTGAGAATAGGGATTTTTAAATACGTTGACCTTATTTTGGCAGGGATTTTCTAATATGTTGGCATGTTTCAGTCAATTTTGTTTTGTGAAAACGGGGATTTTTAGATTTGGTCGAACTTATTTGACAGGGATTTAACGTCGTGTACTGATATTATTTTTGCCAATAGGGATTTTTTAAATCGTTGCAGACCTCCCTTCAGTGACATAAGATTCAGCAGGAAAATTCGGAAAGGATCTTCCAGGAAGATTTACAAAAATCAAATTCCTCTAGGGAGATCGAATACCGAAGTGTTTAGCAAACCGTCAACCATGCTTGTGTGGTAATTATCTATGTATGAGAGTTAAAGTTCAACGGTTTTTTATTTGATGATTAGAAACAAGTAATAGTTTAGATATATTTATCATGAACTTTAAGTGTTTAAATAGAAGCTAAGTTTTCAACATGAGTGAAGAAGTAACCGAAGTCATTAAAGAATTAAATCAGAGTGAAGATGACAGAAGACAAGACCATAGGCCAGTGAAGAAATCAGCAGCATATAGCATTTCACTTACTGTGATGAGAATCATAAATTCCCCTGTATTTTGAGTCTGCTTACTCAAACGTTTAGAGCTATCATTAGGACTAACATACGGTCGATTGCAATACCTGAAGGTCAAGTGCGGGTTCAGGTTCGGGTCGGGTTCGGGTCGAAGAAAATTTTTACCTGAAATGTCAGGTTCGGGTCGGGTTCAGGTGCGGATCCTGATTTTTTAATATCTGAAAGCAGCTCTGATCCAGACCATTTTGGAGTGGTCGCATGAAGGTCGGGACAGTTCTGGACGAATAGATTTCCTCGCCTGGAATCCAACGTGCACAGATGCGGTTTTGATTACAAAAAAACGAGTTGGTTAAACTAGTATTAGGATGTCACTCCTAAAATATTTCAATATATGAAGGATTATAATAGGTTGTCTATTTCTCGGAGGAAGAGTAAATTAATTTGCTTTTAATTAGCTTGAGGGAGGCCGCGAGGTTCTATTCAACTACAGTCGGATTTCGGATTGGGATTTTCGTGACTGCACAAGATGACCTGATTAAAGTAGTAAGCTTTCGGGACCGTCTTAAATTGTTGTGTAGCACCATCTAATGTAACAACTCCAATAAGCGTAGTCTTATAGGGAAAATTATTCACATAATTGACTACAATAGACGACTTTGTCAAAACATTATTAGCACATCTCATCTAGCATTTTTCTACATATTTTTCATCCAGGATGGGTGAATTCAATTCGGATTCGGACAATTTGGGATTTCAGGAAGATTGAGGTCTGCCACAACCATAGGAGTCAACCGCAATCCGATTTCAAGGAGTACGTTTTTAACTATCAAATACTATTAAATTAATGTAGTGAGCTATTGGAGACTCAAAAAATATAATGTGACAAGAACAACTTCTAGGAATAAGCAATTGGAATTAAGTCAAACTGTGGGAACCAGACCCGTCCCGTAAATAACACAGGGACAATATTTGAGTTGTAATTGTCCCATCGCTTTCGATTTGTGTCTGGCACAACGATAGGAGTCAACTACAATCCGATTTCAGAAAGTACTTTTGTTTACTGAAGAAAGGGACTTATTTAAAGTGATAAGCTTTCGGGGGCTTTCAAAAAATGTTATGTGGCAAGAAAATATTGCAGGTATAATATTTACGCAATTTACTTAAAACTATGCGTACATATTTCGTCCCGAAGTAAAACAGGGACATTATTTGAGTTATAATTCACCCATCGCATTGCCCTGACGAACAAAACTAATTCCAAATCCCATCATTCTGAAACCACCATACAAACACTGAAATCTGTCTATAAAACGTGCAATCTCATATGGAGAATCCCGATCCTGTCCCGAAATAACACAGGATCAATATTTGAATTATAATTGCCCCATGGCGTTCAATTTCCAAACAAAACCACCGCAGAATCGAATTATTTTAAAAGCCATTTTAAAATGGTCAACTACAATCCGATTTCAGAAAGTACTTTTGCATACTATAAAAAGGGACTTATTTGAAGTGGTAAGTTATTGAGAGTCAACCGCAATCAGATTTCCGAGGGAGCTTTTTTTACTACAAAATATGACTTAATAAAGTAACCCACTGGGACCGCCAAAAAATGTTATTTCACAAGAATTTCCAGTGTGAGCAAAACAACTCAATTGTGTGACAACGGAAAGGTATTAGCTGACTGCCAACAATTCTCGCAGGAAATGGAATTTAAATGGAATGATCCGACTGTGACATGCGTGATCCGACTCATTATATCTGTCCCGACATACTCTGACATGTCCAGTCCGATTCGACTGCATTCCTATGTAGGTTGAAGTAAATGTGACTACATTCAAAAAACATCGTTGGTTAAAATAATATTCACATACGACATCTAAAATATTGTAAAAAAATCTCTTATCCAGGAGGGCTAAATTGATTTGGGATTTCAGGAAGATTCAGGGCGTGCAAGACTATGGGACTTTTAACGCTCCCGTCCCGAAATAACACGGGGACAATATTTGACACCCAAAACCCACATCAAAATCTCATAATTATAAAGTTTAAGCATTTGAGTACAACAAACGACGTGGTTAGAATTGTATTACCATATCTTTCTAAAATCTGGCAATACGTGAAAGCTCGAAATGAAGGAATTTTAATCTTGGACAGAGTCTAATGGAAGGGTGAAGTCATTTGCAAAATTTAGGAAGATTGAGGGTTTGTCCGATTCTTTTTAAAATATTGCACTAAATGACGCCTCCAAATCCGGATTTAATCATATTCCAATTTTGATACAGACTCATTTTGACTAGCAAGTAAAGGTGAAGGAAATTAATTTAAATTATGAGTCCTGAATTATGCTCCAAACACGACGACAATACTTGAGTTCCAAAATTGTTCCCACAAAATCCCTTCATTCCAAAGATCACTTTTTAAAGTGATATTTCTAACAGGTGTAAGCTTATAGGGTAAGTTGTCCACATTAGTTTAAATGGAATGATCCAACTGAGCAAATAATTTCGGCTGCCCAGACATACTGCACTGACCTGTCCAAATCGTGTGGAATTAAATGTAAGTTGAAGATGATATGACCACCAAAAACATATTGGTTAAATAAATGTTAAGATATCTTTCTAAAATATTGCAATAAATGAATTCTCGAAATCACGATACAATAATTAATTTCTTGGAGGAAGCGTAATGGAAGGGTGAATTAATTTTTTTTTTTGCAAAAGTCAGGAATATTAAAATTTATGGCTGGAACGACAATAATATTATTTAACTACAATCCTATTTCGGAGGATAATGTTTTCACATTTTCACAACAACGTAAGATAATTTAAGTAATAAACTATTTTTCTGCCAACAAATTTTATGTGATGAGATTAACCTCCAGAAAAAGCACAATGATCTAGATGCATTCTTAGCGGCAAAGTAGACCATTTTCCTCAAATATTACATACATAAGTATACCCAATGAGGCAAAATCAAAATCTGATTACGAAAATATTTCCTTCAACCGTATATATAAGTACTTGTAGAACTGACAGGGGTAGAGGCTATTTTCCAGCTTGAGATACCATCCCCAAATTACACAGGAACAATATTTGAGACCCAAAATTGTCCCTCTGAAACCCCATGATTCTCAAAGAGTGATTTAAAGTGACAGCTTTAAAACTTATAATTTCATACTTAGAGTTATCCACATTCTTTAAATGGAATGGTCCAACTGCGCAAATAATTTTGCCCTCCCCAACATACTGTACTGTCCCCGTCCGACTCGACTTTAATCCAGTGTAAGTAAAAGAGCATTTGACTACAAAAAACGACTTGGCTAAACCAATATTAAGATATCACATCTAAAATACTTCAATAAATGAAGGCTCGAAATGAAAAACTCTTTCTCGGAGAAACAGTGAATTCATTTGCAAAATTCGGGAGGATTGCGGGCTGGCACGACCATAAAATTCTACAACAACCCGATTTCGGGGGTTCTTTTTTGAAAACAAAATACGACTAGATTAGAGTAGTATGGTATTGGGACCGTCATAAAATGTTACGTGTCAAAAATAACTTCCTAGAATAAGCAAAATGGTCGAGATGCATTCTCCACTAAAAGCCAAAAAGCCTTTAGTTTCACTAAAGGTACAGTAGACCACTTCCCTTAATTATTACGTACCCTTGATGTTTTTCTACTTCGTGTCTTAGCTAGATGCAACCTACACTAGAGGCCAAAAGGCCTTCATGCACTTTTACAAAAGGTAAAGTGGGCAAATAGTTGCTACAAATGAAGGCTCGAAATCACGGAACTCTTCCTTGGAGGATGGTTGGAGAAAGGGTGCATTTATTTGAAAATCCGAAAGGATTAAGGGCTGGCACGACGATAAGATTCCAATACAATGCGATCTCAGACAGTACTTTTTTTGATTACAAAATAACACTTGATTCAAGTAGTAAGGTATTGGGACCGTCATAAAATGTAACAAGACATGAGTAATATCCAAGAATAAGCAAAATGGTGTTGATGCATTCTCCACTAAAAGCCAAAAAGCCTTCATAGTTTCACTACAGGTACAGTAGACCACTTCCATTCATTATTATATACCCGTGATGTTTTTCTACTACGTGTCTTTGTAAATTATTAGTGAAAGGTCGTTCTAGACCATTTTGCATTCAATGTCACTTCCTCGTAGTTCATTTTGCGTAAGGATTACAGCTGGGTCAAATCTGGGGGGAACAATTTTTGTGTTCCGCACAAGATTCCGTCCCGAAATCCCCGGGACAAAATTTTTTGTCCCGATCCAGTCCCGAAATAACACGGGAACAGTATTTCAGTCCCAAAATCGACCCGTCCCGAACAAAAACGTCCCATCATTCTCAGAGTACTATTTCAAGTGACAAATTTAAAACTTAATATTTTATAGTGAGAGTTATCCACACTCTTTAAATGCAATGGTCCCACTGTGCAAATAATTTTGTCCTCCCCGACATACTGTACTGTCCCCTGTCGCCGTCGGATTCGACTTTAATCCAATGTAAGTAAAAGAGCATTTAACTACAAAAAACGACTTGGTTACACCAATATTAAGATATCACATCTAAAATACTTCAATAAATGAAGGCTCGAAATCAATTAACTCATTAACAGTGAATTCATTTGCAAAATTCGGGAGGATTGAGGGCTGACACGACCATAAAATTCAACAACAACCCGATTTCGGGGGTTCTTGTTTAAAAACAAAATACTAGATAAGAGTAGTATGGTATTCGGACCGTCAAAAAATGTGATGTGACAAGAACATCCTCCAGTGATAAGGGAATTAATTACAATTTTGCGTCCCGGTTCAGTCCCCAAATAACGTGGGACCATATTTAAGCTCCAAAATTCTCCCATCGCGTTCCCGTTCGTTCCAAATACAAGCGTTCAAAATCCCATCATAGTTGGCCAACAATTTTTGGTAGTTGGGCAAATTTTTTTTTCGATACCCAGGTAGTTGGCCAACAATTTTTGGTAGTTGGACAAAATTTTTTTTCGATACCCAAGTAATTGGCCAACCATTTTTGGTAGTTGGGCAAACAATTTTGTCGCTACCCAGGTAGCTGACCAAAAAGTTTTTTTTACTTGGGCAGAATTTTTTTCGATACCCAGGTAGTTGGCTAAACAAATTTTTTTTGGGGGAATTTGTTTTTTCGATACCCAGGTAGTTGACCAAACATTTTTGGTAGTTGGACAAAATTTTTTTTCGATACCCAGGTAATTGGCCAACCATTTTTGGTAGTTGGGCAAACAATTTTGTCGCTCCCCGGTAGCTGACCAAAAAGTTTTTTTAATTGGGCAGAATTTTTTTTCGATACCCAGGTAGTTGGCTAAAAAATTTTTTTAATTCAGCAAATTTTTTTTCGATACCCAGGTAGTTGGCTAAACAAATTTTTTTTGGGGAATTTGTTTTTTCGATACCCAGGTAGTTGACCAAACATTTTTGGTATTTGGGCAACAAAAATTTCGCTACCCAACTAGTTGACCCAAAAAAATTTTTTATTGGGGAATTTTTTTTTCAATGCCCAGGTCGTTGGCCAAAAATTTCGGCGGGTTGTTGGCCATACCCCGGCGGGTTAGTTAACCGTGACTGTTGTCAGGATCGTTGACCATTTGGAACTTTTTCCACGCCCGGTGTAATCTTATAGGGATAGTTATCCACATTGGTTTAAATGGACTGGTCCGGCCCTACAAGTAATCGTGTCAGCCCCGACTTACTATACTGTCCCGTCCCATTCCACTGAAATCATATTAAGGTTCCAGCACATTTGACTACAAAAAACGATTTCGTTAAAATATTATTAATTAGTAGTATTACTTGATTAACATAGTAAGCTATTGTAGCCTTCCAAAAATGTCATGTGACAAGAGCAACCTCATAGGATACGAAATTTAGGTAAACTTATGCTACCAGAACCCGTCCCGAAATATCATGCGGATAATATTCGAGTCCCCTAATTGTCCCGTCCCGAACGAAAGTCCACCAACAACACATCATCCTAAAAGGCCACCATTAAAAGTGATAGTATAGGGAGAGTCATCTACATTTCTTTGAATGGAATGGTCCGAATGTGCAAGTAATTAAGTCTGCCCCGAAATACTGCACAGTCCCGTCCTATGCCACTGAAATCCAAGGTAAGTTGACGCGGAGTTGAAAAGACCACTTGTTCAAAATATCATTATCATGCCTCTTCTAAAATTTTGCAATAAATCTGTCATCCAGGACGGGGGAATTCATTTCGGATTTAATTATAATCCAATTTTGATAAAAACTCATTTTGACTACAAGTAAATCTGGAGGACATTAATTAAAAAATATGACAATATTATCTAATTATATACAATCCTATTTCGGAGGAAATACTTTTTTACAACAACCTAAGATAATTTAAGTAATAAACAATGATTGGTCTGGCAACAAATTTTATGTGATAAAATTAACCACCAGAATATGCACAATGATCTAGATACACTCTTAGCGGCAAAGTCGACTATTTCCCTTATATATTACATATACCCACCCAATGAGGCGCAAGAACATTTTGCACACATAATACGATCCGCGACGCTTTAGCGTGGTCAGAATGAAATTCTGCTCCCGAAAATATTTCCTTCAACAGTATATAGTTGAGGAACCGACAGGGGCAGAAGCTATTTCGTATCCTGTGATACCGTCACGAAATAACTCGGGGACAATATTTGAGTCCTCAAATTGTCACGTCCCGAACATATCCATTCCGAAAAGCCATCATTCTAAGGAGTACCGTTTCGTGTGACAACACCAAATGGTGTAATCTAACAGGGAGAGCTATCTGAAATGGTTTAAATGGAATGATCCGACTGTGACATGCGTGATCCGACTCATTATATCTGTCCCGACATACTCTGACATGTCCAGTCCGATTCAACTGCATTCCTATGTAGGTTGAAGTAAATGTGACTATATTCAAAAAACATCGTTGGTTAAAATAATATTCACATACGACATCTAAAATATTGTAAAAAAATCTCTTATCCAGGAGGGCTAAATTGATTTGGGATTTCAGGAAGATTCAGGGCGTGCAAGACTATGGGACTTTTAACGCTCCCGTCCCGAAATAACACGGGGACAATATTTGACACCCAAAACCCACATCAAAATCTCATAATTATAAAGTTTAAGCATTTGAGTACAACAAACGACGTGGTTAGAATTGTATTACCATATCTTTCTAAAATCTGGCAATACGTGAAAGCTCGAAATGAAGGAATTTTAATCTTGGACAGAGTCTAATGGAAGGGTGAAGTCATTTGCAAAATTTAGGAAGATTGAGGGTTTGTCCGATTCTTTTTAAAATATTGCACTAAATGACGCCTCCAAATCCGGATTTAATCATATTCCAATTTTGATACAGACTCATTTTGACTAGCAAGTAAAGGTGAAGGAAATTAATTTAAATTATGAGTCCTGAATTATGCTCCAAACACGACGACAATACTTGAGTTCCAAAATTGTTCCCACAAAATCCCTTCATTCCAAAGATCACTTTTTAAAGTGATATTTCTAACAGGTGTAAGCTTATAGGGTAAGTTGTCCACATTAGTTTAAATGGAATGATCCAACTGAGCAAATAATTTCGGCTGCCCAGACATACTGCACTGACCTGTCCAAATCGTGTGGAATTAAATGTAAGTTGAAGATGATATGACCACCAAAAACATATTGGTTAAATAAATGTTAAGATATCTTTCTAAAATATTGCAATAAATGAATTCTCGAAATCACGATACAATAATTAATTTCTTGGAGGAAGCGTAATGGAAGGGTGAATTAATTTTTTTTTTGCAAAAGTCAGGAATATTAAAATTTATGGCTGGAACGACAATAATATTATTTAACTACAATCCTATTTCGGAGGATAATGTTTTCACATTTTCACAACAACGTAAGATAATTTAAGTAATAAACTATTTTTCTGCCAACAAATTTTATGTGATGAGATTAACCTCCAGAAAAAGCACAATGATCTAGATGCATTCTTAGCGGCAAAGTAGACCATTTTCCTCAAATATTACATACATAAGTATACCCAATGAGGCAAAATCAAAATCTGATTACGAAAATATTTCCTTCAACCGTATATATAAGTACTTGTAGAACTGACAGGGGTAGAGGCTATTTTCCAGCTTGAGATACCATCCCCAAATTACACAGGAACAATATTTGAGACCCAAAATTGTCCCTCTGAAACCCCATGATTCTCAAAGAGTGATTTAAAGTGACAGCTTTAAAACTTATAATTTCATACTTAGAGTTATCCACATTCTTTAAATGGAATGGTCCAACTGCGCAAATAATTTTGCCCTCCCCAACATACTGTACTGTCCCCGTCCGACTCGACTTTAATCCAGTGTAAGTAAAAGAGCATTTGACTACAAAAAACGACTTGGCTAAACCAATATTAAGATATCACATCTAAAATACTTCAATAAATGAAGGCTCGAAATGAAAAACTCTTTCTCGGAGAAACAGTGAATTCATTTGCAAAATTCGGGAGGATTGCGGGCTGGCACGACCATAAAATTCTACAACAACCCGATTTCGGGGGTTCTTTTTTGAAAACAAAATACGACTAGATTAGAGTAGTATGGTATTGGGACCGTCATAAAATGTTACGTGTCAAAAATAACTTCCTAGAATAAGCAAAATGGTCGAGATGCATTCTCCACTAAAAGCCAAAAAGCCTTTAGTTTCACTAAAGGTACAGTAGACCACTTCCCTTAATTATTACGTACCCTTGATGTTTTTCTACTTCGTGTCTTAGCTAGATGCAACCTACACTAGAGGCCAAAAGGCCTTCATGCACTTTTACAAAAGGTAAAGTGGGCAAATAGTTGCTACAAATGAAGGCTCGAAATCACGGAACTCTTCCTTGGAGGATGGTTGGAGAAAGGGTGCATTTATTTGAAAATCCGAAAGGATTAAGGGCTGGCACGACGATAAGATTCCAATACAATGCGATCTCAGACAGTACTTTTTTTGATTACAAAATAACACTTGATTCAAGTAGTAAGGTATTGGGACCGTCATAAAATGTAACAAGACATGAGTAATATCCAAGAATAAGCAAAATGGTGTTGATGCATTCTCCACTAAAAGCCAAAAAGCCTTCATAGTTTCACTACAGGTACAGTAGACCACTTCCATTCATTATTATATACCCGTGATGTTTTTCTACTACGTGTCTTTGTAAATTATTAGTGAAAGGTCGTTCTAGACCATTTTGCATTCAATGTCACTTCCTCGTAGTTCATTTTGCGTAAGGATTACAGCTGGGTCAAATCTGGGGGGAACAATTTTTGTGTTCCGCACAAGATTCCGTCCCGAAATCCCCGGGACAAAATTTTTTGTCCCGATCCAGTCCCGAAATAACACGGGAACAGTATTTCAGTCCCAAAATCGACCCGTCCCGAACAAAAACGTCCCATCATTCTCAGAGTACTATTTCAAGTGACAAATTTAAAACTTAATATTTTATAGTGAGAGTTATCCACACTCTTTAAATGCAATGGTCCCACTGTGCAAATAATTTTGTCCTCCCCGACATACTGTACTGTCCCCTGTCGCCGTCGGATTCGACTTTAATCCAATGTAAGTAAAAGAGCATTTAACTACAAAAAACGACTTGGTTACACCAATATTAAGATATCACATCTAAAATACTTCAATAAATGAAGGCTCGAAATCAATTAACTCATTAACAGTGAATTCATTTGCAAAATTCGGGAGGATTGAGGGCTGACACGACCATAAAATTCAACAACAACCCGATTTCGGGGGTTCTTGTTTAAAAACAAAATACTAGATAAGAGTAGTATGGTATTCGGACCGTCAAAAAATGTGATGTGACAAGAACATCCTCCAGTGATAAGGGAATTAATTACAATTTTGCGTCCCGGTTCAGTCCCCAAATAACGTGGGACCATATTTAAGCTCCAAAATTCTCCCATCGCGTTCCCGTTCGTTCCAAATACAAGCGTTCAAAATCCCATCATAGTTGGCCAACAATTTTTGGTAGTTGGGCAAATTTTTTTTTCGATACCCAGGTAGTTGGCCAACAATTTTTGGTAGTTGGACAAAATTTTTTTTCGATACCCAAGTAATTGGCCAACCATTTTTGGTAGTTGGGCAAACAATTTTGTCGCTACCCAGGTAGCTGACCAAAAAGTTTTTTTTACTTGGGCAGAATTTTTTTCGATACCCAGGTAGTTGGCTAAACAAATTTTTTTTGGGGGAATTTGTTTTTTCGATACCCAGGTAGTTGACCAAACATTTTTGGTAGTTGGACAAAATTTTTTTTCGATACCCAGGTAATTGGCCAACCATTTTTGGTAGTTGGGCAAACAATTTTGTCGCTCCCCGGTAGCTGACCAAAAAGTTTTTTTAATTGGGCAGAATTTTTTTTCGATACCCAGGTAGTTGGCTAAAAAATTTTTTTAATTCAGCAAATTTTTTTTCGATACCCAGGTAGTTGGCTAAACAAATTTTTTTTGGGGAATTTGTTTTTTCGATACCCAGGTAGTTGACCAAACATTTTTGGTATTTGGGCAACAAAAATTTCGCTACCCAACTAGTTGACCCAAAAAAATTTTTTATTGGGGAATTTTTTTTTCAATGCCCAGGTCGTTGGCCAAAAATTTCGGCGGGTTGTTGGCCATACCCCGGCGGGTTAGTTAACCGTGACTGTTGTCAGGATCGTTGACCATTTGGAACTTTTTCCACGCCCGGTGTAATCTTATAGGGATAGTTATCCACATTGGTTTAAATGGACTGGTCCGGCCCTACAAGTAATCGTGTCAGCCCCGACTTACTATACTGTCCCGTCCCATTCCACTGAAATCATATTAAGGTTCCAGCACATTTGACTACAAAAAACGATTTCGTTAAAATATTATTAATTAGTAGTATTACTTGATTAACATAGTAAGCTATTGTAGCCTTCCAAAAATGTCATGTGACAAGAGCAACCTCATAGGATACGAAATTTAGGTAAACTTATGCTACCAGAACCCGTCCCGAAATATCATGCGGATAATATTCGAGTCCCCTAATTGTCCCGTCCCGAACGAAAGTCCACCAACAACACATCATCCTAAAAGGCCACCATTAAAAGTGATAGTATAGGGAGAGTCATCTACATTTCTTTGAATGGAATGGTCCGAATGTGCAAGTAATTAAGTCTGCCCCGAAATACTGCACAGTCCCGTCCTATGCCACTGAAATCCAAGGTAAGTTGACGCGGAGTTGAAAAGACCACTTGTTCAAAATATCATTATCATGCCTCTTCTAAAATTTTGCAATAAATCTGTCATCCAGGACGGGGGAATTCATTTCGGATTTAATTATAATCCAATTTTGATAAAAACTCATTTTGACTACAAGTAAATCTGGAGGACATTAATTAAAAAATATGACAATATTATCTAATTATATACAATCCTATTTCGGAGGAAATACTTTTTTACAACAACCTAAGATAATTTAAGTAATAAACAATGATTGGTCTGGCAACAAATTTTATGTGATAAAATTAACCACCAGAATATGCACAATGATCTAGATACACTCTTAGCGGCAAAGTCGACTATTTCCCTTATATATTACATATACCCACCCAATGAGGCGCAAGAACATTTTGCACACATAATACGATCCGCGACGCTTTAGCGTGGTCAGAATGAAATTCTGCTCCCGAAAATATTTCCTTCAACAGTATATAGTTGAGGAACCGACAGGGGCAGAAGCTATTTCGTATCCTGTGATACCGTCACGAAATAACTCGGGGACAATATTTGAGTCCTCAAATTGTCACGTCCCGAACATATCCATTCCGAAAAGCCATCATTCTAAGGAGTACCGTTTCGTGTGACAACACCAAATGGTGTAATCTAACAGGGAGAGCTATCTGAAATGGTTTAAATGGAATGATCCGACTGTGACATGCGTGATCCGACTCATTATATCTGTCCCGACATACTCTGACATGTCCAGTCCGATTCAACTGCATTCCTATGTAGGTTGAAGTAAATGTGACTATATTCAAAAAACATCGTTGGTTAAAATAATATTCACATACGACATCTAAAATATTGTAAAAAAATCTCTTATCCAGGAGGGCTAAATTGATTTGGGATTTCAGGAAGATTCAGGGCGTGCAAGACTATGGGACTTTTAACGCTCCCGTCCCGAAATAACACGGGGACAATATTTGACACCCAAAACCCACATCAAAATCTCATAATTATAAAGTTTAAGCATTTGAGTACAACAAACGACGTGGTTAGAATTGTATTACCATATCTTTCTAAAATCTGGCAATACGTGAAAGCTCGAAATGAAGGAATTTTAATCTTGGACAGAGTCTAATGGAAGGGTGAAGTCATTTGCAAAATTTAGGAAGATTGAGGGTTTGTCCGATTCTTTTTAAAATATTGCACTAAATGACGCCTCCAAATCCGGATTTAATCATATTCCAATTTTGATACAGACTCATTTTGACTAGCAAGTAAAGGTGAAGGAAATTAATTTAAATTATGAGTCCTGAATTATGCTCCAAACACGACGACAATACTTGAGTTCCAAAATTGTTCCCACAAAATCCCTTCATTCCAAAGATCACTTTTTAAAGTGATATTTCTAACAGGTGTAAGCTTATAGGGTAAGTTGTCCACATTAGTTTAAATGGAATGATCCAACTGAGCAAATAATTTCGGCTGCCCAGACATACTGCACTGACCTGTCCAAATCGTGTGGAATTAAATGTAAGTTGAAGATGATATGACCACCAAAAACATATTGGTTAAATAAATGTTAAGATATCTTTCTAAAATATTGCAATAAATGAATTCTCGAAATCACGATACAATAATTAATTTCTTGGAGGAAGCGTAATGGAAGGGTGAATTAATTTTTTTTTTGCAAAAGTCAGGAATATTAAAATTTATGGCTGGAACGACAATAATATTATTTAACTACAATCCTATTTCGGAGGATAATGTTTTCACATTTTCACAACAACGTAAGATAATTTAAGTAATAAACTATTTTTCTGCCAACAAATTTTATGTGATGAGATTAACCTCCAGAAAAAGCACAATGATCTAGATGCATTCTTAGCGGCAAAGTAGACCATTTTCCTCAAATATTACATACATAAGTATACCCAATGAGGCAAAATCAAAATCTGATTACGAAAATATTTCCTTCAACCGTATATATAAGTACTTGTAGAACTGACAGGGGTAGAGGCTATTTTCCAGCTTGAGATACCATCCCCAAATTACACAGGAACAATATTTGAGACCCAAAATTGTCCCTCTGAAACCCCATGATTCTCAAAGAGTGATTTAAAGTGACAGCTTTAAAACTTATAATTTCATACTTAGAGTTATCCACATTCTTTAAATGGAATGGTCCAACTGCGCAAATAATTTTGCCCTCCCCAACATACTGTACTGTCCCCGTCCGACTCGACTTTAATCCAGTGTAAGTAAAAGAGCATTTGACTACAAAAAACGACTTGGCTAAACCAATATTAAGATATCACATCTAAAATACTTCAATAAATGAAGGCTCGAAATGAAAAACTCTTTCTCGGAGAAACAGTGAATTCATTTGCAAAATTCGGGAGGATTGCGGGCTGGCACGACCATAAAATTCTACAACAACCCGATTTCGGGGGTTCTTTTTTGAAAACAAAATACGACTAGATTAGAGTAGTATGGTATTGGGACCGTCATAAAATGTTACGTGTCAAAAATAACTTCCTAGAATAAGCAAAATGGTCGAGATGCATTCTCCACTAAAAGCCAAAAAGCCTTTAGTTTCACTAAAGGTACAGTAGACCACTTCCCTTAATTATTACGTACCCTTGATGTTTTTCTACTTCGTGTCTTAGCTAGATGCAACCTACACTAGAGGCCAAAAGGCCTTCATGCACTTTTACAAAAGGTAAAGTGGGCAAATAGTTGCTACAAATGAAGGCTCGAAATCACGGAACTCTTCCTTGGAGGATGGTTGGAGAAAGGGTGCATTTATTTGAAAATCCGAAAGGATTAAGGGCTGGCACGACGATAAGATTCCAATACAATGCGATCTCAGACAGTACTTTTTTTGATTACAAAATAACACTTGATTCAAGTAGTAAGGTATTGGGACCGTCATAAAATGTAACAAGACATGAGTAATATCCAAGAATAAGCAAAATGGTGTTGATGCATTCTCCACTAAAAGCCAAAAAGCCTTCATAGTTTCACTACAGGTACAGTAGACCACTTCCATTCATTATTATATACCCGTGATGTTTTTCTACTACGTGTCTTTGTAAATTATTAGTGAAAGGTCGTTCTAGACCATTTTGCATTCAATGTCACTTCCTCGTAGTTCATTTTGCGTAAGGATTACAGCTGGGTCAAATCTGGGGGGAACAATTTTTGTGTTCCGCACAAGATTCCGTCCCGAAATCCCCGGGACAAAATTTTTTGTCCCGATCCAGTCCCGAAATAACACGGGAACAGTATTTCAGTCCCAAAATCGACCCGTCCCGAACAAAAACGTCCCATCATTCTCAGAGTACTATTTCAAGTGACAAATTTAAAACTTAATATTTTATAGTGAGAGTTATCCACACTCTTTAAATGCAATGGTCCCACTGTGCAAATAATTTTGTCCTCCCCGACATACTGTACTGTCCCCTGTCGCCGTCGGATTCGACTTTAATCCAATGTAAGTAAAAGAGCATTTAACTACAAAAAACGACTTGGTTACACCAATATTAAGATATCACATCTAAAATACTTCAATAAATGAAGGCTCGAAATCAATTAACTCATTAACAGTGAATTCATTTGCAAAATTCGGGAGGATTGAGGGCTGACACGACCATAAAATTCAACAACAACCCGATTTCGGGGGTTCTTGTTTAAAAACAAAATACTAGATAAGAGTAGTATGGTATTCGGACCGTCAAAAAATGTGATGTGACAAGAACATCCTCCAGTGATAAGGGAATTAATTACAATTTTGCGTCCCGGTTCAGTCCCCAAATAACGTGGGACCATATTTAAGCTCCAAAATTCTCCCATCGCGTTCCCGTTCGTTCCAAATACAAGCGTTCAAAATCCCATCATAGTTGGCCAACAATTTTTGGTAGTTGGGCAAATTTTTTTTTCGATACCCAGGTAGTTGGCCAACAATTTTTGGTAGTTGGACAAAATTTTTTTTCGATACCCAAGTAATTGGCCAACCATTTTTGGTAGTTGGGCAAACAATTTTGTCGCTACCCAGGTAGCTGACCAAAAAGTTTTTTTTACTTGGGCAGAATTTTTTTCGATACCCAGGTAGTTGGCTAAACAAATTTTTTTTGGGGGAATTTGTTTTTTCGATACCCAGGTAGTTGACCAAACATTTTTGGTAGTTGGACAAAATTTTTTTTCGATACCCAGGTAATTGGCCAACCATTTTTGGTAGTTGGGCAAACAATTTTGTCGCTCCCCGGTAGCTGACCAAAAAGTTTTTTTAATTGGGCAGAATTTTTTTTCGATACCCAGGTAGTTGGCTAAAAAATTTTTTTAATTCAGCAAATTTTTTTTCGATACCCAGGTAGTTGGCTAAACAAATTTTTTTTGGGGAATTTGTTTTTTCGATACCCAGGTAGTTGACCAAACATTTTTGGTATTTGGGCAACAAAAATTTCGCTACCCAACTAGTTGACCCAAAAAAATTTTTTATTGGGGAATTTTTTTTTCAATGCCCAGGTCGTTGGCCAAAAATTTCGGCGGGTTGTTGGCCATACCCCGGCGGGTTAGTTAACCGTGACTGTTGTCAGGATCGTTGACCATTTGGAACTTTTTCCACGCCCGGTGTAATCTTATAGGGATAGTTATCCACATTGGTTTAAATGGACTGGTCCGGCCCTACAAGTAATCGTGTCAGCCCCGACTTACTATACTGTCCCGTCCCATTCCACTGAAATCATATTAAGGTTCCAGCACATTTGACTACAAAAAACGATTTCGTTAAAATATTATTAATTAGTAGTATTACTTGATTAACATAGTAAGCTATTGTAGCCTTCCAAAAATGTCATGTGACAAGAGCAACCTCATAGGATACGAAATTTAGGTAAACTTATGCTACCAGAACCCGTCCCGAAATATCATGCGGATAATATTCGAGTCCCCTAATTGTCCCGTCCCGAACGAAAGTCCACCAACAACACATCATCCTAAAAGGCCACCATTAAAAGTGATAGTATAGGGAGAGTCATCTACATTTCTTTGAATGGAATGGTCCGAATGTGCAAGTAATTAAGTCTGCCCCGAAATACTGCACAGTCCCGTCCTATGCCACTGAAATCCAAGGTAAGTTGACGCGGAGTTGAAAAGACCACTTGTTCAAAATATCATTATCATGCCTCTTCTAAAATTTTGCAATAAATCTGTCATCCAGGACGGGGGAATTCATTTCGGATTTAATTATAATCCAATTTTGATAAAAACTCATTTTGACTACAAGTAAATCTGGAGGACATTAATTAAAAAATATGACAATATTATCTAATTAAGGTGTATGTAAGGTTTACCTTTACATAGGTATAAAGTCTCGTGATTGGTGGCAAATTTTCTACAGTGTGTCCTTGAGCCAATGGATGCTTGGAATGAATCTATACGCTTTCACATATAAGTACATAAAGCATTCATGAAGAAGGTCATCTCTATATGGGGGTTGCACTTTGAGCAACCATTGGTTCAAAGGTGCACTGTATTAGCTTCACAACTCATGGTTGTTGGCAATGATGTTCGCTACCGTCTCTCGGGACGGAATTTTCTTGAAATTTGTGCATTCCGAAATACTTGAACATTACGGAAGTTTCCTGAAAGCATGACTGGGGATATATTTTAGGAAATTTTTGGATCGCGTAATACTTACTCCCCAATTACCGAACCGAACTGAAGTTTGCAGTTGGCAGTGATGTCATGAACCAAAATGGTGAGCATGACCGTTGACGTTAAAATCTATTATTTCCGAAAACAATTTGTATGAATCATTTTTTTAGACCCTTATCAAACATTCTTATCAAAATTGTTGAGCGACAATTTCAGAAACTGCATTTAACAGGGAACAAGCGAAGTGTACTAAACATCAGCTATTGTTTTCAAGATTTTGTGCCATTCTAAAGCAAGTAGTAGTAAAAACGCACGTACGGAATTTTCGCTCGGATCAAGAATGCAACTAGACCATTTTCCTTATTCTTCGAGGTTATTCTTGTCAGGAAGCATTTTACGAAGGCCGAAATACCTTATTACATGAATGGTGGATTTTTGCCATACTTTTGAACAGGAATCTTAATATTATTTTAACCATGTTGTTTCGTTGCAGCCAGATCCGCTACAACTTACATTGGATTCCAGTCGAATGGGACGAGACTATTTTAGAATAATAGGATTTCTAGACGGGACGGAATCTTCTGCGGAACACAAAATTGTTCCCCCAAGAAGCTGTAACCCTTGTCCAAAATGAACCACCAGGAAGTGACATTAAATGCAAAATGGTCTAGAACGACCTTTCATTAAAAACTTACGAAGACACGAAGTAGGAAAACATCAAGGGTACGTAATACTTCAGGGAAGTGGTCTACTGTACCTTTAGTGAAACTAAAGGCTTTTTGGCTTTTAGTGGAGAATGCATCTCGACCATTTTGCTTATTCTAGGAAGTTATTTTTGACACGTAACATTTTATGACGGTCCCAATACCATACTACGCTAATTTAGTCGTATTTTGTTTTCAAAAAAGAACCCCCGAAATCGGGTTGTTGTAGAATTTTATGGTCGTGCCAGCCCGCAATCCTCCCGAATTTTGCAAATGAATTCACTGTTTCTCCGAGAAAGAGTTTTTCATTTCGAGCCTTCATTTATTGAAGTATTTTAGATGTGATATCTTAATATTGGTTTAGCCAAGTCGTTTTTTGTAGTCAAATGCTCTTTTACTTACACTGGATTAAAGTCGAGTCGGACGGGGACAGTACAGTATGTTGGGGAGGGCAAAATTATTTGCGCAGTTGGACCATTCCATTTAAAGAATGTGGATAACTCTAAGTATGAAATTATAAGTTTTAAAGCTGTCACTTTAAATCACTCTTTGAGAATCATGGGGTTTCAGAGGGACAATTTTGGGTCTCAAATATTGTTCCTGTGTAATTTGGGGATGGTATCTCAAGCTAGAAAATAGCCTCTACCCCTGTCAGTTCTACAAGTACTTATATATACGGTTGAAGGAAATATTTTCGTAATCAGATTTTGATTTTGCCTCATTGGGTATACTTATGTATGTAATATTTGAGGAAAATGGTCTACTTTGCCGCTAAGAATGCATCTAGATCATTGTGCTTTTTCTGGAGGTTAATCTCATCACATAAAATTTGTTGGCAGAAAAATAGTTTATTACTTAAATTATCTTACGTTGTTGTGAAAATGTGAAAACATTATCCTCCGAAATAGGATTGTAGTTAAATAATATTATTGTCGTTCCAGTCATAAATTTTAATATTCCTGACTTTTGCAAAAAACAAATTAATTCACCCTTCCATTACGCTTCCTCCAAGAAATTAATTATTGTATCGTGATTTCGAGAATTCATTTATTGCAATATTTTAGAAAGATCTTAACATTTATTTAACCAATATGTTTTTGGTGGTCATATCATCTTCAACTTACATTTAATTCCACACGATTTGGACAGGTCAGTGCAGTATGTCTGGGCAGCCGAAATTATTTGCTCAGTTGGATCATTCCATTTAAACTAATGTGGACAACTTACCCTATAAGCTTACACCTGTTAGAAATATCACTTTAAAAAGTGATCTTTGGAATGAAGGGATTTTGTGGGAACAATTTTGGAACTCAAGTATTGTCGTCGTGTTTGGAGCATAATTCAGGACTCATAATTTAAATTAATTTCCTTCACCTTTACTTGCTAGTCAAAATGAGTCTGTATCAAAATTGGAATATGATTAAATCCGGATTTGGAGGCGTCATTTAGTGCAATATTTTAAAAAGAATCGGACAAACCCTCAATCTTCCTAAATTTTGCAAATGACTTCACCCTTCCATTAGACTCTGTCCAAGATTAAAATTCCTTCATTTCGAGCTTTCACGTATTGCCAGATTTTAGAAAGATATGGTAATACAATTCTAACCACGTCGTTTGTTGTACTCAAATGCTTAAACTTTATAATTATGAGATTTTGATGTGGGTTTTGGGTGTCAAATATTGTCCCCGTGTTATTTCGGGACGGGAGCGTTAAAAGTCCCATAGTCTTGCACGCCCTGAATCTTCCTGAAATCCCAAATCAATTTAGCCCTCCTGGATAAGAGATTTTTTTACAATATTTTAGATGTCGTATGTGAATATTATTTTAACCAACGATGTTTTTTGAATATAGTCACATTTACTTCAACCTACATAGGAATGCAGTTGAATCGGACTGGACATGTCAGAGTATGTCGGGACAGATATAATGAGTCGGATCACGCATGTCACAGTCGGATCATTCCATTTAAACCATTTCAGATAGCTCTCCCTGTTAGATTACACCATTTGGTGTTGTCACACGAAACGGTACTCCTTAGAATGATGGCTTTTCGGAATGGATATGTTCGGGACGTGACAATTTGAGGACTCAAATATTGTCCCCGAGTTATTTCGTGACGGTATCACAGGATACGAAATAGCTTCTGCCCCTGTCGGTTCCTCAACTATATACTGTTGAAGGAAATATTTTCGGGAGCAGAATTTCATTCTGACCACGCTAAAGCGTCGCGGATCGTATTATGTGTGCAAAATGTTCTTGCGCCTCATTGGGTGGGTATATGTAATATATAAGGGAAATAGTCGACTTTGCCGCTAAGAGTGTATCTAGATCATTGTGCATATTCTGGTGGTTAATTTTATCACATAAAATTTGTTGCCAGACCAATCATTGTTTATTACTTAAATTATCTTAGGTTGTTGTAAAAAAGTATTTCCTCCGAAATAGGATTGTATATAATTAGATAATATTGTCATATTTTTTAATTAATGTCCTCCAGATTTACTTGTAGTCAAAATGAGTTTTTATCAAAATTGGATTATAATTAAATCCGAAATGAATTCCCCCGTCCTGGATGACAGATTTATTGCAAAATTTTAGAAGAGGCATGATAATGATATTTTGAACAAGTGGTCTTTTCAACTCCGCGTCAACTTACCTTGGATTTCAGTGGCATAGGACGGGACTGTGCAGTATTTCGGGGCAGACTTAATTACTTGCACATTCGGACCATTCCATTCAAAGAAATGTAGATGACTCTCCCTATACTATCACTTTTAATGGTGGCCTTTTAGGATGATGTGTTGTTGGTGGACTTTCGTTCGGGACGGGACAATTAGGGGACTCGAATATTATCCGCATGATATTTCGGGACGGGTTCTGGTAGCATAAGTTTACCTAAATTTCGTATCCTATGAGGTTGCTCTTGTCACATGACATTTTTGGAAGGCTACAATAGCTTACTTTGTTAATCAAGTAATACTACTAATTAATAATATTTTAACGAAATCGTTTTTTGTAGTCAAATGTGCTGGAACCTTAATATGATTTCAGTGGAATGGGACGGGACAGTATAGTAAGTCGGGGCAGACACGATTACTTGTAGGGCCGGACCAGTCCATTTAAACCAATGTGGATAACTATCCCTATAAGATTACACCGGGTGTGGAAAAAGTTCCAAATGGTCAACGATCCTGACAACAGTCACGGTTAACTAACCCGCCGGGGTATGGCCAACAACCCGCCGAAATTTTTGGCCAACGACCTGGGCATTGAAAAAAAAATTCCCCAATAAAAAATTTTTTTGGGTCAACTAGTTGGGTAGCGAAATTTTTGTTGCCCAAATACCAAAAATGTTTGGTCAACTACCTGGGTATCGAAAAAACAAATTCCCCCAAAAAAAATTTGTTTAGCCAACTACCTGGGTATCGAAAAAAAATTTGCTGAATTAAAAAAATTTTTTAGCCAACTACCTGGGTATCGAAAAAAAATTCTGCCCAAGTAAAAAAACTTTTTGGTCAGCTACCGGGGTAGCGACAAAATTGTTTGCCCAACTACCAAAAATGGTTGGCCAATTACCTGGGTATCGAAAAAAAATTTTGTCCAACTACCAAAAATTGTTGGCCAACTATGATGGGATTTTGAACGCTTGTATTTGGAACGAACGGGAACGCGATGGGAGAATTTTGGAGCTTAAATATGGTCCCACGTTATTTGGGGACTGAACCGGGACGCAAAATTGTAATTCATTCCCTTATGACTGGAGGATGTTCTTGTCACATCACATTTTTTGACGGTCCCAATACCATACTACTCTTATCTAGTATTTTGTTTTTAAACAAGAACCCCCGAAATCGGGTTGTTGTTGAATTTTATGGTCGTGTCAGCCCTCAATCCTCCCGAATTTTGCAAATGAATTCACTTTTAATGAGTTAATTGATTTCGAGCCTTCATTTATTGAAGTATTTTAGATGTGATATCTTAATATTGGTGTAACCAAGTCGTTTTTTGTAGTTAAATGCTCTTTTACTTACATTGGATTAAAGTCGAATCCGACGGCGACAGGGGACAGTACAGTATGTCGGGGAGGACAAAATTATTTGCACAGTGGGACCATTGCATTTAAAGAGTGTGGATAACTCTCACTATAAAATATTAAGTTTTAAATTTGTCACTTGAAATAGTACTCTGAGAATGATGGGACGTTTTTGTTCGGGACGGGTCGATTTTGGGACTGAAATACTGTTCCCGTGTTATTTCGGGACTGGATCGGGACAACAAATTTTGTCCCGGGGATTTCGGGACGGAATCTTGTGCGGAACACAAAAATTGTTCCCCCCAGATTTGACCCAGCTGTAATCCTTACGCAAAATGAACTACGAGGAAGTGACATTGAATGCAAAATGGTCTAGAACGACCTTTCACTAATAATTTACAAAGACACGTAGTAGAAAAACATCACGGGTATATAATAATGAATGGAAGTGGTCTACTGTACCTGTAGTGAAACTATGAAGGCTTTTTGGCTTTTAGTGGAGAATGCATCAACACCATTTTGCTTATTCTTGGATATTACTCATGTCTTGTTACATTTTATGACGGTCCCAATACCTTACTACTTGAATCAAGTGTTATTTTGTAATCAAAAAAAGTACTGTCTGAGATCGCATTGTATTGGAATCTTATCGTCGTGCCAGCCCTTAATCCTTTCGGATTTTCAAATAAATGCACCCTTTCTCCACCCATCCTCCAAGGAAGAGTTCCGTGATTTCGAGCCTTCATTTGTAGCAACTATTTGCCCACTTTACCTTTTGTAAAAGTGCATGAAGGCCTTTTGGCCTCTAGTGTAGGTTGCATCTAGCTAAGACACGAAGTAGAAAAACATCAAGGGTACGTAATAATTAAGGGAAGTGGTCTACTGTACCTTTAGTGAAACTAAAGGCTTTTTGGCTTTTAGTGGAGAATGCATCTCGACCATTTTGCTTATTCTAGGAAGTTATTTTTGACACGTAACATTTTATGACGGTCCCAATACCATACTACTCTAATTTAGTCGTATTTTGTTTTCAAAAAAGAACCCCCGAAATCGGGTTGTTGTAGAATTTTATGGTCGTGCCAGCCCGCAATCCTCCCGAATTTTGCAAATGAATTCACTGTTTCTCCGAGAAAGAGTTTTTCATTTCGAGCCTTCATTTATTGAAGTATTTTAGATGTGATATCTTAATATTGGTTTAGCCAAGTCGTTTTTTGTAGTCAAATGCTCTTTTACTTACACTGGATTAAAGTCGAGTCGGACGGGGACAGTACAGTATGTTGGGGAGGGCAAAATTATTTGCGCAGTTGGACCATTCCATTTAAAGAATGTGGATAACTCTAAGTATGAAATTATAAGTTTTAAAGCTGTCACTTTAAATCACTCTTTGAGAATCATGGGGTTTCAGAGGGACAATTTTGGGTCTCAAATATTGTTCCTGTGTAATTTGGGGATGGTATCTCAAGCTAGAAAATAGCCTCTACCCCTGTCAGTTCTACAAGTACTTATATATACGGTTGAAGGAAATATTTTCGTAATCAGATTTTGATTTTGCCTCATTGGGTATACTTATGTATGTAATATTTGAGGAAAATGGTCTACTTTGCCGCTAAGAATGCATCTAGATCATTGTGCTTTTTCTGGAGGTTAATCTCATCACATAAAATTTGTTGGCAGAAAAATAGTTTATTACTTAAATTATCTTACGTTGTTGTGAAAATGTGAAAACATTATCCTCCGAAATAGGATTGTAGTTAAATAATATTATTGTCGTTCCAGTCATAAATTTTAATATTCCTGACTTTTGCAAAAAACAAATTAATTCACCCTTCCATTACGCTTCCTCCAAGAAATTAATTATTGTATCGTGATTTCGAGAATTCATTTATTGCAATATTTTAGAAAGATCTTAACATTTATTTAACCAATATGTTTTTGGTGGTCATATCATCTTCAACTTACATTTAATTCCACACGATTTGGACAGGTCAGTGCAGTATGTCTGGGCAGCCGAAATTATTTGCTCAGTTGGATCATTCCATTTAAACTAATGTGGACAACTTACCCTATAAGCTTACACCTGTTAGAAATATCACTTTAAAAAGTGATCTTTGGAATGAAGGGATTTTGTGGGAACAATTTTGGAACTCAAGTATTGTCGTCGTGTTTGGAGCATAATTCAGGACTCATAATTTAAATTAATTTCCTTCACCTTTACTTGCTAGTCAAAATGAGTCTGTATCAAAATTGGAATATGATTAAATCCGGATTTGGAGGCGTCATTTAGTGCAATATTTTAAAAAGAATCGGACAAACCCTCAATCTTCCTAAATTTTGCAAATGACTTCACCCTTCCATTAGACTCTGTCCAAGATTAAAATTCCTTCATTTCGAGCTTTCACGTATTGCCAGATTTTAGAAAGATATGGTAATACAATTCTAACCACGTCGTTTGTTGTACTCAAATGCTTAAACTTTATAATTATGAGATTTTGATGTGGGTTTTGGGTGTCAAATATTGTCCCCGTGTTATTTCGGGACGGGAGCGTTAAAAGTCCCATAGTCTTGCACGCCCTGAATCTTCCTGAAATCCCAAATCAATTTAGCCCTCCTGGATAAGAGATTTTTTTACAATATTTTAGATGTCGTATGTGAATATTATTTTAACCAACGATGTTTTTTGAATATAGTCACATTTACTTCAACCTACATAGGAATGCAGTTGAATCGGACTGGACATGTCAGAGTATGTCGGGACAGATATAATGAGTCGGATCACGCATGTCACAGTCGGATCATTCCATTTAAACCATTTCAGATAGCTCTCCCTGTTAGATTACACCATTTGGTGTTGTCACACGAAACGGTACTCCTTAGAATGATGGCTTTTCGGAATGGATATGTTCGGGACGTGACAATTTGAGGACTCAAATATTGTCCCCGAGTTATTTCGTGACGGTATCACAGGATACGAAATAGCTTCTGCCCCTGTCGGTTCCTCAACTATATACTGTTGAAGGAAATATTTTCGGGAGCAGAATTTCATTCTGACCACGCTAAAGCGTCGCGGATCGTATTATGTGTGCAAAATGTTCTTGCGCCTCATTGGGTGGGTATATGTAATATATAAGGGAAATAGTCGACTTTGCCGCTAAGAGTGTATCTAGATCATTGTGCATATTCTGGTGGTTAATTTTATCACATAAAATTTGTTGCCAGACCAATCATTGTTTATTACTTAAATTATCTTAGGTTGTTGTAAAAAAGTATTTCCTCCGAAATAGGATTGTATATAATTAGATAATATTGTCATATTTTTTAATTAATGTCCTCCAGATTTACTTGTAGTCAAAATGAGTTTTTATCAAAATTGGATTATAATTAAATCCGAAATGAATTCCCCCGTCCTGGATGACAGATTTATTGCAAAATTTTAGAAGAGGCATGATAATGATATTTTGAACAAGTGGTCTTTTCAACTCCGCGTCAACTTACCTTGGATTTCAGTGGCATAGGACGGGACTGTGCAGTATTTCGGGGCAGACTTAATTACTTGCACATTCGGACCATTCCATTCAAAGAAATGTAGATGACTCTCCCTATACTATCACTTTTAATGGTGGCCTTTTAGGATGATGTGTTGTTGGTGGACTTTCGTTCGGGACGGGACAATTAGGGGACTCGAATATTATCCGCATGATATTTCGGGACGGGTTCTGGTAGCATAAGTTTACCTAAATTTCGTATCCTATGAGGTTGCTCTTGTCACATGACATTTTTGGAAGGCTACAATAGCTTACTTTGTTAATCAAGTAATACTACTAATTAATAATATTTTAACGAAATCGTTTTTTGTAGTCAAATGTGCTGGAACCTTAATATGATTTCAGTGGAATGGGACGGGACAGTATAGTAAGTCGGGGCAGACACGATTACTTGTAGGGCCGGACCAGTCCATTTAAACCAATGTGGATAACTATCCCTATAAGATTACACCGGGTGTGGAAAAAGTTCCAAATGGTCAACGATCCTGACAACAGTCACGGTTAACTAACCCGCCGGGGTATGGCCAACAACCCGCCGAAATTTTTGGCCAACGACCTGGGCATTGAAAAAAAAATTCCCCAATAAAAAATTTTTTTGGGTCAACTAGTTGGGTAGCGAAATTTTTGTTGCCCAAATACCAAAAATGTTTGGTCAACTACCTGGGTATCGAAAAAACAAATTCCCCCAAAAAAAATTTGTTTAGCCAACTACCTGGGTATCGAAAAAAAATTTGCTGAATTAAAAAAATTTTTTAGCCAACTACCTGGGTATCGAAAAAAAATTCTGCCCAAGTAAAAAAACTTTTTGGTCAGCTACCGGGGTAGCGACAAAATTGTTTGCCCAACTACCAAAAATGGTTGGCCAATTACCTGGGTATCGAAAAAAAATTTTGTCCAACTACCAAAAATTGTTGGCCAACTATGATGGGATTTTGAACGCTTGTATTTGGAACGAACGGGAACGCGATGGGAGAATTTTGGAGCTTAAATATGGTCCCACGTTATTTGGGGACTGAACCGGGACGCAAAATTGTAATTCATTCCCTTATGACTGGAGGATGTTCTTGTCACATCACATTTTTTGACGGTCCCAATACCATACTACTCTTATCTAGTATTTTGTTTTTAAACAAGAACCCCCGAAATCGGGTTGTTGTTGAATTTTATGGTCGTGTCAGCCCTCAATCCTCCCGAATTTTGCAAATGAATTCACTTTTAATGAGTTAATTGATTTCGAGCCTTCATTTATTGAAGTATTTTAGATGTGATATCTTAATATTGGTGTAACCAAGTCGTTTTTTGTAGTTAAATGCTCTTTTACTTACATTGGATTAAAGTCGAATCCGACGGCGACAGGGGACAGTACAGTATGTCGGGGAGGACAAAATTATTTGCACAGTGGGACCATTGCATTTAAAGAGTGTGGATAACTCTCACTATAAAATATTAAGTTTTAAATTTGTCACTTGAAATAGTACTCTGAGAATGATGGGACGTTTTTGTTCGGGACGGGTCGATTTTGGGACTGAAATACTGTTCCCGTGTTATTTCGGGACTGGATCGGGACAACAAATTTTGTCCCGGGGATTTCGGGACGGAATCTTGTGCGGAACACAAAAATTGTTCCCCCCAGATTTGACCCAGCTGTAATCCTTACGCAAAATGAACTACGAGGAAGTGACATTGAATGCAAAATGGTCTAGAACGACCTTTCACTAATAATTTACAAAGACACGTAGTAGAAAAACATCACGGGTATATAATAATGAATGGAAGTGGTCTACTGTACCTGTAGTGAAACTATGAAGGCTTTTTGGCTTTTAGTGGAGAATGCATCAACACCATTTTGCTTATTCTTGGATATTACTCATGTCTTGTTACATTTTATGACGGTCCCAATACCTTACTACTTGAATCAAGTGTTATTTTGTAATCAAAAAAAGTACTGTCTGAGATCGCATTGTATTGGAATCTTATCGTCGTGCCAGCCCTTAATCCTTTCGGATTTTCAAATAAATGCACCCTTTCTCCACCCATCCTCCAAGGAAGAGTTCCGTGATTTCGAGCCTTCATTTGTAGCAACTATTTGCCCACTTTACCTTTTGTAAAAGTGCATGAAGGCCTTTTGGCCTCTAGTGTAGGTTGCATCTAGCTAAGACACGAAGTAGAAAAACATCAAGGGTACGTAATAATTAAGGGAAGTGGTCTACTGTACCTTTAGTGAAACTAAAGGCTTTTTGGCTTTTAGTGGAGAATGCATCTCGACCATTTTGCTTATTCTAGGAAGTTATTTTTGACACGTAACATTTTATGACGGTCCCAATACCATACTACTCTAATTTAGTCGTATTTTGTTTTCAAAAAAGAACCCCCGAAATCGGGTTGTTGTAGAATTTTATGGTCGTGCCAGCCCGCAATCCTCCCGAATTTTGCAAATGAATTCACTGTTTCTCCGAGAAAGAGTTTTTCATTTCGAGCCTTCATTTATTGAAGTATTTTAGATGTGATATCTTAATATTGGTTTAGCCAAGTCGTTTTTTGTAGTCAAATGCTCTTTTACTTACACTGGATTAAAGTCGAGTCGGACGGGGACAGTACAGTATGTTGGGGAGGGCAAAATTATTTGCGCAGTTGGACCATTCCATTTAAAGAATGTGGATAACTCTAAGTATGAAATTATAAGTTTTAAAGCTGTCACTTTAAATCACTCTTTGAGAATCATGGGGTTTCAGAGGGACAATTTTGGGTCTCAAATATTGTTCCTGTGTAATTTGGGGATGGTATCTCAAGCTAGAAAATAGCCTCTACCCCTGTCAGTTCTACAAGTACTTATATATACGGTTGAAGGAAATATTTTCGTAATCAGATTTTGATTTTGCCTCATTGGGTATACTTATGTATGTAATATTTGAGGAAAATGGTCTACTTTGCCGCTAAGAATGCATCTAGATCATTGTGCTTTTTCTGGAGGTTAATCTCATCACATAAAATTTGTTGGCAGAAAAATAGTTTATTACTTAAATTATCTTACGTTGTTGTGAAAATGTGAAAACATTATCCTCCGAAATAGGATTGTAGTTAAATAATATTATTGTCGTTCCAGTCATAAATTTTAATATTCCTGACTTTTGCAAAAAACAAATTAATTCACCCTTCCATTACGCTTCCTCCAAGAAATTAATTATTGTATCGTGATTTCGAGAATTCATTTATTGCAATATTTTAGAAAGATCTTAACATTTATTTAACCAATATGTTTTTGGTGGTCATATCATCTTCAACTTACATTTAATTCCACACGATTTGGACAGGTCAGTGCAGTATGTCTGGGCAGCCGAAATTATTTGCTCAGTTGGATCATTCCATTTAAACTAATGTGGACAACTTACCCTATAAGCTTACACCTGTTAGAAATATCACTTTAAAAAGTGATCTTTGGAATGAAGGGATTTTGTGGGAACAATTTTGGAACTCAAGTATTGTCGTCGTGTTTGGAGCATAATTCAGGACTCATAATTTAAATTAATTTCCTTCACCTTTACTTGCTAGTCAAAATGAGTCTGTATCAAAATTGGAATATGATTAAATCCGGATTTGGAGGCGTCATTTAGTGCAATATTTTAAAAAGAATCGGACAAACCCTCAATCTTCCTAAATTTTGCAAATGACTTCACCCTTCCATTAGACTCTGTCCAAGATTAAAATTCCTTCATTTCGAGCTTTCACGTATTGCCAGATTTTAGAAAGATATGGTAATACAATTCTAACCACGTCGTTTGTTGTACTCAAATGCTTAAACTTTATAATTATGAGATTTTGATGTGGGTTTTGGGTGTCAAATATTGTCCCCGTGTTATTTCGGGACGGGAGCGTTAAAAGTCCCATAGTCTTGCACGCCCTGAATCTTCCTGAAATCCCAAATCAATTTAGCCCTCCTGGATAAGAGATTTTTTTACAATATTTTAGATGTCGTATGTGAATATTATTTTAACCAACGATGTTTTTTGAATATAGTCACATTTACTTCAACCTACATAGGAATGCAGTTGAATCGGACTGGACATGTCAGAGTATGTCGGGACAGATATAATGAGTCGGATCACGCATGTCACAGTCGGATCATTCCATTTAAACCATTTCAGATAGCTCTCCCTGTTAGATTACACCATTTGGTGTTGTCACACGAAACGGTACTCCTTAGAATGATGGCTTTTCGGAATGGATATGTTCGGGACGTGACAATTTGAGGACTCAAATATTGTCCCCGAGTTATTTCGTGACGGTATCACAGGATACGAAATAGCTTCTGCCCCTGTCGGTTCCTCAACTATATACTGTTGAAGGAAATATTTTCGGGAGCAGAATTTCATTCTGACCACGCTAAAGCGTCGCGGATCGTATTATGTGTGCAAAATGTTCTTGCGCCTCATTGGGTGGGTATATGTAATATATAAGGGAAATAGTCGACTTTGCCGCTAAGAGTGTATCTAGATCATTGTGCATATTCTGGTGGTTAATTTTATCACATAAAATTTGTTGCCAGACCAATCATTGTTTATTACTTAAATTATCTTAGGTTGTTGTAAAAAAGTATTTCCTCCGAAATAGGATTGTATATAATTAGATAATATTGTCATATTTTTTAATTAATGTCCTCCAGATTTACTTGTAGTCAAAATGAGTTTTTATCAAAATTGGATTATAATTAAATCCGAAATGAATTCCCCCGTCCTGGATGACAGATTTATTGCAAAATTTTAGAAGAGGCATGATAATGATATTTTGAACAAGTGGTCTTTTCAACTCCGCGTCAACTTACCTTGGATTTCAGTGGCATAGGACGGGACTGTGCAGTATTTCGGGGCAGACTTAATTACTTGCACATTCGGACCATTCCATTCAAAGAAATGTAGATGACTCTCCCTATACTATCACTTTTAATGGTGGCCTTTTAGGATGATGTGTTGTTGGTGGACTTTCGTTCGGGACGGGACAATTAGGGGACTCGAATATTATCCGCATGATATTTCGGGACGGGTTCTGGTAGCATAAGTTTACCTAAATTTCGTATCCTATGAGGTTGCTCTTGTCACATGACATTTTTGGAAGGCTACAATAGCTTACTTTGTTAATCAAGTAATACTACTAATTAATAATATTTTAACGAAATCGTTTTTTGTAGTCAAATGTGCTGGAACCTTAATATGATTTCAGTGGAATGGGACGGGACAGTATAGTAAGTCGGGGCAGACACGATTACTTGTAGGGCCGGACCAGTCCATTTAAACCAATGTGGATAACTATCCCTATAAGATTACACCGGGTGTGGAAAAAGTTCCAAATGGTCAACGATCCTGACAACAGTCACGGTTAACTAACCCGCCGGGGTATGGCCAACAACCCGCCGAAATTTTTGGCCAACGACCTGGGCATTGAAAAAAAAATTCCCCAATAAAAAATTTTTTTGGGTCAACTAGTTGGGTAGCGAAATTTTTGTTGCCCAAATACCAAAAATGTTTGGTCAACTACCTGGGTATCGAAAAAACAAATTCCCCCAAAAAAAATTTGTTTAGCCAACTACCTGGGTATCGAAAAAAAATTTGCTGAATTAAAAAAATTTTTTAGCCAACTACCTGGGTATCGAAAAAAAATTCTGCCCAAGTAAAAAAACTTTTTGGTCAGCTACCGGGGTAGCGACAAAATTGTTTGCCCAACTACCAAAAATGGTTGGCCAATTACCTGGGTATCGAAAAAAAATTTTGTCCAACTACCAAAAATTGTTGGCCAACTATGATGGGATTTTGAACGCTTGTATTTGGAACGAACGGGAACGCGATGGGAGAATTTTGGAGCTTAAATATGGTCCCACGTTATTTGGGGACTGAACCGGGACGCAAAATTGTAATTCATTCCCTTATGACTGGAGGATGTTCTTGTCACATCACATTTTTTGACGGTCCCAATACCATACTACTCTTATCTAGTATTTTGTTTTTAAACAAGAACCCCCGAAATCGGGTTGTTGTTGAATTTTATGGTCGTGTCAGCCCTCAATCCTCCCGAATTTTGCAAATGAATTCACTTTTAATGAGTTAATTGATTTCGAGCCTTCATTTATTGAAGTATTTTAGATGTGATATCTTAATATTGGTGTAACCAAGTCGTTTTTTGTAGTTAAATGCTCTTTTACTTACATTGGATTAAAGTCGAATCCGACGGCGACAGGGGACAGTACAGTATGTCGGGGAGGACAAAATTATTTGCACAGTGGGACCATTGCATTTAAAGAGTGTGGATAACTCTCACTATAAAATATTAAGTTTTAAATTTGTCACTTGAAATAGTACTCTGAGAATGATGGGACGTTTTTGTTCGGGACGGGTCGATTTTGGGACTGAAATACTGTTCCCGTGTTATTTCGGGACTGGATCGGGACAACAAATTTTGTCCCGGGGATTTCGGGACGGAATCTTGTGCGGAACACAAAAATTGTTCCCCCCAGATTTGACCCAGCTGTAATCCTTACGCAAAATGAACTACGAGGAAGTGACATTGAATGCAAAATGGTCTAGAACGACCTTTCACTAATAATTTACAAAGACACGTAGTAGAAAAACATCACGGGTATATAATAATGAATGGAAGTGGTCTACTGTACCTGTAGTGAAACTATGAAGGCTTTTTGGCTTTTAGTGGAGAATGCATCAACACCATTTTGCTTATTCTTGGATATTACTCATGTCTTGTTACATTTTATGACGGTCCCAATACCTTACTACTTGAATCAAGTGTTATTTTGTAATCAAAAAAAGTACTGTCTGAGATCGCATTGTATTGGAATCTTATCGTCGTGCCAGCCCTTAATCCTTTCGGATTTTCAAATAAATGCACCCTTTCTCCACCCATCCTCCAAGGAAGAGTTCCGTGATTTCGAGCCTTCATTTGTAGCAACTATTTGCCCACTTTACCTTTTGTAAAAGTGCATGAAGGCCTTTTGGCCTCTAGTGTAGGTTGCATCTAGCTAAGACACGAAGTAGAAAAACATCAAGGGTACGTAATAATTAAGGGAAGTGGTCTACTGTACCTTTAGTGAAACTAAAGGCTTTTTGGCTTTTAGTGGAGAATGCATCTCGACCATTTTGCTTATTCTAGGAAGTTATTTTTGACACGTAACATTTTATGACGGTCCCAATACCATACTACTCTAATTTAGTCGTATTTTGTTTTCAAAAAAGAACCCCCGAAATCGGGTTGTTGTAGAATTTTATGGTCGTGCCAGCCCGCAATCCTCCCGAATTTTGCAAATGAATTCACTGTTTCTCCGAGAAAGAGTTTTTCATTTCGAGCCTTCATTTATTGAAGTATTTTAGATGTGATATCTTAATATTGGTTTAGCCAAGTCGTTTTTTGTAGTCAAATGCTCTTTTACTTACACTGGATTAAAGTCGAGTCGGACGGGGACAGTACAGTATGTTGGGGAGGGCAAAATTATTTGCGCAGTTGGACCATTCCATTTAAAGAATGTGGATAACTCTAAGTATGAAATTATAAGTTTTAAAGCTGTCACTTTAAATCACTCTTTGAGAATCATGGGGTTTCAGAGGGACAATTTTGGGTCTCAAATATTGTTCCTGTGTAATTTGGGGATGGTATCTCAAGCTAGAAAATAGCCTCTACCCCTGTCAGTTCTACAAGTACTTATATATACGGTTGAAGGAAATATTTTCGTAATCAGATTTTGATTTTGCCTCATTGGGTATACTTATGTATGTAATATTTGAGGAAAATGGTCTACTTTGCCGCTAAGAATGCATCTAGATCATTGTGCTTTTTCTGGAGGTTAATCTCATCACATAAAATTTGTTGGCAGAAAAATAGTTTATTACTTAAATTATCTTACGTTGTTGTGAAAATGTGAAAACATTATCCTCCGAAATAGGATTGTAGTTAAATAATATTATTGTCGTTCCAGTCATAAATTTTAATATTCCTGACTTTTGCAAAAAACAAATTAATTCACCCTTCCATTACGCTTCCTCCAAGAAATTAATTATTGTATCGTGATTTCGAGAATTCATTTATTGCAATATTTTAGAAAGATCTTAACATTTATTTAACCAATATGTTTTTGGTGGTCATATCATCTTCAACTTACATTTAATTCCACACGATTTGGACAGGTCAGTGCAGTATGTCTGGGCAGCCGAAATTATTTGCTCAGTTGGATCATTCCATTTAAACTAATGTGGACAACTTACCCTATAAGCTTACACCTGTTAGAAATATCACTTTAAAAAGTGATCTTTGGAATGAAGGGATTTTGTGGGAACAATTTTGGAACTCAAGTATTGTCGTCGTGTTTGGAGCATAATTCAGGACTCATAATTTAAATTAATTTCCTTCACCTTTACTTGCTAGTCAAAATGAGTCTGTATCAAAATTGGAATATGATTAAATCCGGATTTGGAGGCGTCATTTAGTGCAATATTTTAAAAAGAATCGGACAAACCCTCAATCTTCCTAAATTTTGCAAATGACTTCACCCTTCCATTAGACTCTGTCCAAGATTAAAATTCCTTCATTTCGAGCTTTCACGTATTGCCAGATTTTAGAAAGATATGGTAATACAATTCTAACCACGTCGTTTGTTGTACTCAAATGCTTAAACTTTATAATTATGAGATTTTGATGTGGGTTTTGGGTGTCAAATATTGTCCCCGTGTTATTTCGGGACGGGAGCGTTAAAAGTCCCATAGTCTTGCACGCCCTGAATCTTCCTGAAATCCCAAATCAATTTAGCCCTCCTGGATAAGAGATTTTTTTACAATATTTTAGATGTCGTATGTGAATATTATTTTAACCAACGATGTTTTTTGAATATAGTCACATTTACTTCAACCTACATAGGAATGCAGTTGAATCGGACTGGACATGTCAGAGTATGTCGGGACAGATATAATGAGTCGGATCACGCATGTCACAGTCGGATCATTCCATTTAAACCATTTCAGATAGCTCTCCCTGTTAGATTACACCATTTGGTGTTGTCACACGAAACGGTACTCCTTAGAATGATGGCTTTTCGGAATGGATATGTTCGGGACGTGACAATTTGAGGACTCAAATATTGTCCCCGAGTTATTTCGTGACGGTATCACAGGATACGAAATAGCTTCTGCCCCTGTCGGTTCCTCAACTATATACTGTTGAAGGAAATATTTTCGGGAGCAGAATTTCATTCTGACCACGCTAAAGCGTCGCGGATCGTATTATGTGTGCAAAATGTTCTTGCGCCTCATTGGGTGGGTATATGTAATATATAAGGGAAATAGTCGACTTTGCCGCTAAGAGTGTATCTAGATCATTGTGCATATTCTGGTGGTTAATTTTATCACATAAAATTTGTTGCCAGACCAATCATTGTTTATTACTTAAATTATCTTAGGTTGTTGTAAAAAAGTATTTCCTCCGAAATAGGATTGTATATAATTAGATAATATTGTCATATTTTTTAATTAATGTCCTCCAGATTTACTTGTAGTCAAAATGAGTTTTTATCAAAATTGGATTATAATTAAATCCGAAATGAATTCCCCCGTCCTGGATGACAGATTTATTGCAAAATTTTAGAAGAGGCATGATAATGATATTTTGAACAAGTGGTCTTTTCAACTCCGCGTCAACTTACCTTGGATTTCAGTGGCATAGGACGGGACTGTGCAGTATTTCGGGGCAGACTTAATTACTTGCACATTCGGACCATTCCATTCAAAGAAATGTAGATGACTCTCCCTATACTATCACTTTTAATGGTGGCCTTTTAGGATGATGTGTTGTTGGTGGACTTTCGTTCGGGACGGGACAATTAGGGGACTCGAATATTATCCGCATGATATTTCGGGACGGGTTCTGGTAGCATAAGTTTACCTAAATTTCGTATCCTATGAGGTTGCTCTTGTCACATGACATTTTTGGAAGGCTACAATAGCTTACTTTGTTAATCAAGTAATACTACTAATTAATAATATTTTAACGAAATCGTTTTTTGTAGTCAAATGTGCTGCAACCTTAATATTATTTCAGTGGAATGGGACGGGACAGTATAGTAAGTCGGGGCAGACACGATTACTTGTAGGGCCGGACCAGTCCATTTAAACCAATGTGGATAACTATCCCTATAAGATTACACCGGGTGTGGAAAAAGTTCCAAATGGTCAACGATCCTGACAACAGTCACGGTTAACTAACCCGCCGGGGTATGGCCAACAACCCGCCGAAATTTTTGGCCAACGACCTGGGTATTGAAAAAAAAATTCCCCAATAAAAAATTTTTGTGGGTCAACTAGTTGGGTAGCGAAAGAACAAATTCCCCCAAAAAAAATTTTTTTAGCCAACTACCTGGGTATCGAAAAAAAATTTGCTGAATTAAAAAAATTTTTTAGCCAACTACCTGGGTATCTAAAAAAAATTTTGTCCAACTACCAAAAATTGTTGGCCAACTACCTGGGTATCGAAAAAAAAATTTGCCCAACTACCAAAAATTGTTGGCCAACTATGATGGGATTTTGAATGCTTGTTTTTGGAACGAACGGGAACGCGATGGGAGAATTTTGGAGCTTAAATATGGTCCCACGTTATTTGGGGACTGAACCGGGACGCAAAATTGTAATTAATTCCCTTATCACTGGAGGATGTTCTTGTCACATCACATTTTTTGACGGTCCCAATACCATACTACTCTGATCCAGTATTTTGTTTTTAAACAAGAACCCCCGAAATCGGGTTGTTGTTGAATTTTATGGTCGTGTCAGCCCTCAATCCTCCCGAATTTTGCAAATGAATTCACTGTTAATGAGTTAATTGATTTCGAGCCTTGATTTATTGAAGTATTTTAGATGTGATATCTTAATATTGGTGTAACCAAGTCGTTTTTTGTAGTTAAATGCTCTTTTACTTACATTGGATTAAAGTCGAATCCGACGGCGACAGGGGACAGTACAGTATGTCGGGGAGGACAAAATTATTTGCACAGTGGGACCATTGCATTTAAAGAGTGTGGATAACTCTCACTATAAAATATTAAGTTTTAAATTTGTCACTTGAAATAGTACTCTGAGAATGATGGGACGTTTTTGTTCGGGACGGGTCGATTTTGGGACTGAAATACTGTTCCCGTGTTATTTCGGGACTGGATCGGGACAACAAATTTTGTCCCGGGGATTTCGGGACGGAATCTTGTGCGGAACACAAAAATTGTTCCCCCCAGATTTGACCCAGCTGTAATCCTTACGCAAAATGAACTACGAGGAAGTGACATTGAATGCAAAATGGTCTAGAACGACCTTTCACTAATAATTTACAAAGACACGTAGTAGAAAAACATCACGGGTATATAATAATGAATGGAAGTGGTCTACTGTACCTGTAGTGAAACTATGAAGGCTTTTTGGCTTTTAGTGGAGAATGCATCAACACCATTTTGCTTATTCTTGGATATTACTCATGTCTTGTTACATTTTATGACGGTCCCAATACCTTACTACTTGAATCAAGTGTTATTTTGTAATCAAAAAAAGTACTGTCTGAGATCGCATTGTATTGGAATCTTATCGTCGTGCCAGCCCTTAATCCTTTCGGATTTTCAAATAAATGCACCCTTTCTCCACCCATCCTCCAAGGAAGAGTTCCGTGATTTCGAGCCTTCATTTGTAGCAACTATTTGCCCACTTTACCTTTTGTAAAAGTGCATGAAGGCCTTTTGGCCTCTAGTGTAGGTTGCATCTAGCTAAGACACGAAGTAGAAAAACATCAAGGGTACGTAATAATTAAGGGAAGTGGTCTACTGTACCTTTAGTGAAACTAAAGGCTTTTTGGCTTTTAGTGGAGAATGCATCTCGACCATTTTGCTTATTCTAGGAAGTTATTTTTGACAATTATGGGACTCAGATGTTGTCCCTGTGGTATTTTGGGACGGGATCGGGATGCATAAATCGCTTATTCTAAGAGTTTGTTCTTGTCACATAACATTTTTGACGTGCCCAACAGATTACTATTTTAATGAAGTTCTCTTTTGGTGCAAAAGTACTGAAAATAGTACTGAAGTTGAATCCTATCGTCGTGCCAGCCCTCCATCTACCTGAAATCCCAAATGAATTTACCCGTCCTGAATGAAAGATTTTGAGAAAATATTTAGATGTGGTATTCTAATATTATTTTAACCAAGTCGTCTGTTTGTAGTCAAATTTGCTTCAACCTACATTGGGAACTAGTCGAGTCGGACGGATCAGTACAGTATGTCGGGGTAGATATAACGACTAGCACAGTCGGACCATTCCATTTAACCCATGGTAGGTAACTCCCCCTATAAGATTATACCGTTTAGAGTTGTCACTCTGTAAGGTACTCTTTAGGATGATGGCATTTCGGAATGGATTTGATCGGGACGGGACAATTTTAGGACTCAAATATTGTCCCCGTGTTATTTCGTGACGGTATCACAGGCAGAGCTGCGCACAAGTACAAGTAGTACACGAGTATTTCAAGTCAAGTTCGCGTTCGGGTCGTGGTCAAGTAAATAAATTTAAAACCATGAACGGTTCGGGTCGTGTTCAGGTATTTCATGGACTTGACCATGATTTCTTACCTCAAGTCAAGTTCGTGGTCAAGTATAATTATTTTACTTGAACCATGGTACTTGGTCATGTTCAAGTAAATATTAAGAAGTACTTGACCACGAACTTGAGTTTTTCGTGTACAAGTTCAAGTAATTTTGTTGGTGCAATTCTTCATGGCTGAAGGAGTTTTCAATTCACTTACGATTCAATGTACTAAATGAAACTTAAAACGGCATTTAATACATCACTTAAGCGGCATTTGTTAATTTGTTCCGTGTACGCAAATACAAAAGAAAGCTCAACATTCATAAGGCTCCGTGGAAATTGATTTAAAAATGTTAGCACCCATGTTTATAATAGTATGTGGCAACAAAACCTAAAAGGGTTCTGTGTTCCCGAAAATGTCAACTGAGTCACCATACCCACCCGCTATACACCAAATCAGAGTAGATCTGCAGTGTACCATCGTTCTACATTCATTGAAAGGAACCAAAAATACAATAAATTATTTTTAGAGGCGGTTGCTCGCAAAATGCTAGGTGAAACCCAGTGTGTTAGAAACCCAGGTTCGCTTTCATTATAAATATAAATTCAATAAAATTTAAGTATTTTGATGTCCAATGGATTACTTGAAAGTACTTGAAAGTTCAAGTTCATGGTCAAGTTCGGGTCATGGTCAAGTCAAGTTGAAGTTGGGCCCGAAACGCGCGTATAAAATCATGGTCAAGTAATCTGAGAATTACTTGAAAACCCGAACTTGTTTCATTCAAGTATTACTTGAACTGAAAATGTCAAGTTCGGGTAATCTTGAAATACGTACTTGAGAAGTCGGGGTCAAGTCAAGTTCGTGGTCGGATCTTTGTAAATACTTGACCCGAGCGCAGCACTAATCACAGGCTACTAAAAAGCCTCCCCCCTTCAAGTTCTTCATGTATATACGGTTGAAGGAAATATTTTCGTAAGCAGAATTTCATTCTGACGAAGCTAAATGCTATTGTGGCTCATTGGGTATGTAATATTTAAGGGAAATGGTCTACTTTGCGGCTAGTAAAACTGCACGTACTCAGTTTTATGCCAGATGAAGAATGCATCTAGACCATTTTGCTTATTCTGGGAGGTTCATCTTGTCACATAATTTTTTCTCCCCGCCCAATAGTTTATTACTTAAATTATTTTATATTGTTGTCAAAAGAAGTTAAATTAATTCCACAATCGGCGGAGGAATGGAATTAATTAAAAAGAAATAACCCCTCCAAAATCCCGTCATTCCAAAAGCTCCATTTAAAAGAGTTACAACTTTAAATGGTGCCTTTAGAATGAGGGGATTTTGGAGCAGTTTTGTTCGGGATGGGATAATTATGGGACTCAAATATTGTCCCATGTTATATCGGGACAGGATCGGACACATAATTTTATCAAATTCCGTTATCCCTGGAGATTGTTGTTGTTTTGTTTTGAAGAAAAAAAAACCCTCAGTCTTCCTGAAATCCCAAATGAATTCCCCCGTCCTGGATGAAAGATTTATTGCAAAATTTTAGAAGAGGTATGTTAATAATATTTTGAACAAGTGGTCTTACTACCTATAGCGCATTTTCAATCGTCCAATCCTGTAGTACCAGAGTAATACCCGGGTACAAACAATAAATAATCGGGTACGGTACGGGTACAGGTTTTGGGTGCATTACGTGTACCAGAACCATACATGAACAAAGGACATACCAAAGTTACTTTTGACCCCCATTGTAAAAATCGCAAAATCTTGATTCACCGGCCCGGCCACGGGTCAGGCCGGGGGGTCAAAATCAATGTCATGACCTTGTACGTTAAAGTTATGTAGAATAAAGTGGGTTAAACGGTAGTTTGAAAATTTGTAAAGCCAAAAAACCTGGTATTCAATCAAAATATGGCAGGAATTACAAAAAACCTGTTTTAGAAAAAGAAAAAATGTTTCAGAGGCATAATAATTGCATGAGAAACGCATAGTAAGACAGTGAGTAGCTAAGTTTGACCCCCCCCCTGAAATTTCATTTTTTGTTTTAATTTTGACCCCCCTTCGAAAACACGGCTTGTACATGTATGACCAGAACTGATTTCAGGTATCAAAATATCAGTATGCCCACCTGAACCCGACCCGTACCTGACATTTCAGGTAAAAAAAATTTGACCCGAACTTTCTCAGTCGGGTCCGAGGAAATATTTTACTTGTCAGATATTTTTTCGTCGGGTATTACTAGGATACCAGTACCTGAAAAATTACGTGTTGTTCGGATCCGATATAAACCCGACCCGAGCCTGAACCAGCACTTGACTTTCAGGTATTTCAAGTGACTGATTTATTGTTAATCTTATTGATAGCCTAAGCTGGGCAAAATATTCGCATACCTTAAATTCTACACATTTGTAAATTCTTACATAGATCTGTCCTGCATACCTACGATAACTACAACCGATATGCATCTTTGTTGGAATTGAACGACAGAGTAATATTCTTTAACATCTTCTTATTTACAAGATTTTATGTACTGAAATTTTAGACAATAAATTGATACACTGATTCTCACGTTGAACCAACTTTGCACGACAACATGTTACTTCGGAAGGGATCCAGACTTAGCGTCAATGCAAACAAAATTGAAGTCGTGTGCACTGCAGCAAGTTTCGGAATCCCAATTGTTCGAACATATATCGTAACACATATAAGATCCATTTTCAACGAAGATCCCATTTAAAGTGCCCTTATAAATATTGCATGCACAATGGCAGGTTATATTCACGTGAAGTTTTAATTTTATTCGCGGAAATAAATACCTGCAAATTACCTGAAATATCAAGTTCGGGTTCAGGTAATTCAAATACTGTGACCCGAATTTGAACCCGATAGTGTTCAGGTATTTTATTTTACCTGAACTTGACAGTAACCAGACACTAATTTTCAGATGCGGATCTTACATCTACCCGCATTCGACCCGATAATCGAGTACTTAATTTTAGCTACCCCGAACCTGACCCGACTAGATTTTTCAGGTACTACCTGATACTTGCAAGCAGCTCTGACGGGTACGAGTAAATTGTGGGTACAGGTACTGCATTTAAGTCTAAAATATGGGACTGGATGCTGAAAACAATTACCCAGATACTCAGATACGGGTATAGATACATTATTTCGTCGTACCTAACATTCGGCTAAAAGGTACGCGGTTTCTGTACACAGTTCAAGTGCTACTAACAGAGAGTAGGGCTTCTAATGAAGACAATTTTTGTTGTCCCGCAGACGATTCCGTCCCGTCCCGAAATCCTCGGAACAAAAATGTGTGTCCCCATTCCGTGCCAACATAACATGCGGACAAAAATTTTGTCCCGAAACTGTCCCGGTCCTGATCCCGTCCCGAACAGAAACCCTAATAGCGAGAGAGCGAGAGTTCAATGTATGTGACTGCTAGTAGCATAGAGTGAGCTAAAGAGCACCCGGAGATTCAAACCAACACCCCCAGAAGTGAAGAATAATATAAGGTGATACCTAAAGATTAGTTAAATTCCTAGCGTGTGAATAAACTAACTTATATACTCGAAATCTTTCATGCAGCAACTACCAGCGTTTGATGGAAAAACAATTTAATGTTTACAACAAAACAGACCATAAATAGACCATCGCAAGCTTTACCTCTCAGTTTCTGTACATGACCTCATTTAGTTTTTTGAGGTCAAAAGAATTACCCGATCCACTTCGAGAACAACAGGCATATTAGTTTTTAATCTACACTTACAAAAAAATTGAGCTGCCTATGTCATTAGTTCCGTAGTTATAGCCAGGACAGGCAAGCAAACAGCATACTCAATACATACAATCTTTTATAACAGAATTTATTAGTCAGTATGCATTAGTCAGAATTTCCAGCGAATTTGTCCGCCATTAAACATGCAGCCTTAGCTACTTATAGGGTATTTGTTGGAGGGAGAAGATTTTTTTTGAAAGGCCTTGTAAGCAAAGTAGGATGCCCCAAAATGTTAAAACCAGACCTCCAAAGTAGGTATAGGCAGACCCAACTTACTAACAGACAGTTGTACGGCACGGGCAACAATTTTGGACGCATTGAAAGTAACAGCCCGGGAAAAAATATAACCAGACGGATTTGGTAGTCTCTAGTCTCTCGTCTCCCTTAGTGGAACAGAGCAGGTCAGGTAAAAGGATTTGCAGAGGGCGCCATCCACACCAATTATGATCTCTAATCCCAGAGTCCATTAGTAATTACTACGTATCTCAAACCTTCTAGCTTATTACTGAGTTCTCTAACCTTACAACCTTTTTGCGAGTTTCCAGTCTCCAACCATCTAAGCTAAGGCATTCCGTCCCGTCCTTCATGCTACGACTCCTAAATTCAAAAATTCTGGAAGAGAACCGTTTAAAATAACAAATTCAAAATGTTTAATCTTATAAGGAAATCCAAATTGGTTGAAATGGAATGGTCTGACCGTGCAGATAGTTTTGTTTGACCCGACACTCTGTAATATTCCGTCCGATTTGACTGGATTCCATTTTCCTTTCAATTTTGAAACCAAGCAGTCCACTTTGCCGATTGTAAAATTGGGCTCGCGCAATTGTCACTCTGATCAGCAAAGCATGTACCTATATGCAATTGTGGTTATTCTATGAGGTTATTTTTGTCACATAATATTTAACGACGGTTCCAATTACCATATTCTGGTGGTTAATTTTATCACATAAAATTTGTTGCCAGACCAATCATTGTTTATTACTTAAATTATCTTAGGTTGTTGTAAAAAAGTATTTCCTCCGAAATAGGATTGTATATAATTAGATAATATTGTCATATTTTTTAATTAATGTCCTCCAGATTTACTTGTAGTCAAAATGAGTTTTTATCAAAATTGGATTATAATTAAATCCGAAATGAATTCCCCCGTCCTGGATGACAGATTTATTGCAAAATTTTAGAAGAGGCATGATAATGATATTTTGAACAAGTGGTCTTTTCAACTCCGCGTCAACTTACCTTGGATTTCAGTGGCATAGGACGGGACGGTGCAGTGTTTCGGGGCAGACTTAATTACTTGCACATTCGGACCATTCCATTCAAAGAAATGTAGATGACTCTCCCTATACTATCACTTCTAATGGTGGCCTTTTAGGATGATGTGTTGTTGGTGGACTTTCGTTCGGGACGGGACAATTAGGGGACTCGAATATTATCCCCATGATATTTCGGGACGGGTTCTGGTAGCATAAGTTTACCTAAATTTCGTATCCTATGAGGTTGCTCTTGTCACATGACATTTTTGGAAGGCTACAATAGCTTACTATGTTAATCAAGTAATACTACTAATTAATAATATTTTAACGAAATCGTTAAAATCCATACGATATCGTCAGTCTAGCGGAAGGCTCATAAAATTGTGGTGTTACATACTCGAATTTTCATTAAGAGTTAAACTCAAAAATGAAAGGAATTCGTTCGACAATAAAGATTGTGTGTAGTGCCAATATGGAAAAAACTTAATCGAACCGATTATTTAGAATCTAAACCAAGTCGTGCGTCGAGTAATTCAATTGTTTGAAGTCATTTTTTGAGTCGGTCTGACGGCATGATGGCACTTCACCTGTTATGAGAAAGAGATGGGAAGTCACTTCCTAAATTAATATAAGTACGACCGAATTCGGTAAAGATTTAGTTTATGAAAAATTACTAGAAGATAGATCGAAGAATTCGGTATCGTTTTCTATATCTTATGATTTTCATATTTTTCATGCGAATGTAAAAAAGGAAATTTGATTTTTTTTCAAACTAGCTTATTTTGTAAGGAATTTCTGCACATTTAATACTCTCACATTAATTGATATCAAAGACGCTAAACTGGTTGTTGAATAACTGATGTTGGATTTTTTACTTCATATCTTTACACACATACCATAAAAATCGACTTATATTCGTGTTTTTACCATAATCGGATTAATTTACGATACCGTACCTTAAAAATATTACCGGAGTTTTTCCACTTTACGGTAACGGTAATTACGGTATTTTAAACAAGAACGGTATGAACATGTTGTAACCGGGGAAAATGATACAAATCTGCACAAAGAATATATGTAATATATTCGATGTGCTTACGTGTATCAATACCGCAGTTAGCTGCTATGCCAATACTTGGTACAAGTATGAGGGAATGAAGGTTCCAAAATTACGAGAATTTTTAATAAAATAAAATAATATTTTATTTATTAAAGATTTCGGATTGGGAGCTCTTGAGTGTAACGGTTTAAATTGAAATTATAACTGACTTTTCACTCAAAAGCTTCCGCGTTTAAATACACGGCTGAGGTATTCCAATAATTTACAAAACGTTTCGAATGGGTCTATTTTTGGATACATTTCCGATCCTAATTACGTTGTAGCTATATTTACATAAAGCGCAATAACCTTATCTTAATTTATTCAACTACGTCGTTTCCAAAATATTTGTCTTTTAGGAATTCAAATACTTAATTTATGCAATTATGCATTCAATATAAATAGCATCATTTATATGTCCATATTATTCAAATGGCGTAACAACACCTGGTTACACTATCTCCCCCTCGGGAAAATAATTTGAAACTCTGTTCAAATTATTGCTAACTGTTTTGTCGCTTGCTTAATTAAAAGATTGATTTTTATAAAATTCACAGAATTAAAAACATCACATTAAGTGATACATGAACATTGAAGAGTTTATGTAAATTAGTCTCGTAAACATAATAATATAAACACAATACCCAATATTGTTTAATTAGTCTAACCATTGTTGTAGCTACTATTATGGTATAACTTACTAGGACGTAACTGGAATACGTAGTAACGAAGCAATCAGCACTTTTAATTTTATTAGCTTGCATTGGCGTTACTACTTTTAAAAAATTCCTTGATATAACAAAGATGCCAATTATGTCAACTTGGTAACCGCCATTTGAAGAAATAACCGTGTTATTACAAAAAAAACTAAGTTAATTTATATCTGATTGGCAATGTGGGTTATTTTTAGAATTAAATGCATAAAAACCACCGAGTTATTGCAAGATTGCTGGCTTCAATCAGTTTCTGTTCTGAACATTGTATAAAGGATGTGTACAGTAGAGCATCACCCCGTGGGATATTTTAGGCCCGTGCCCGCCCGTGGCTCGTAACGTTTTACCCGTACCCGCCCGGCCCGAAATTATTGTTTATCGAAAAAGCCCGGCCCGCAAAATTAAAAAAAGCCCGTAGCCCGCCCGCAAATATATACCATACATCTTAAATACTGAAAAACTGTATTTTAAAATATTGGTGTTCTTGACCGTTACATACAGTCGTTGAACTGCCTTGTTTATTAAGAAGGCAATACAAAAGCTTATCCTGCTATTTCGGCTTTGGTAAGGACTTCTGGTGGCGTTCTTGAATTTATTACATTGTTAACTTCTGGATTCTTATTACAAATACTTGAACTACAAGCAGGAATCTTCTTCTAGACTAAATGGCATTTTCCGACGGAACGGGAACGCGTCAGGACAATTTTTGGACTCAAATATTGTCCACATGATATTTCCGGACGGGTTAGTGTCGCATAATGTAACTAAATTACTTACTCTTTAAGGTTGTTCTTGTGACATGACATTTTTTGAAAGGTCCCATTGTCTCACTATTTTTACGCAAGTTCTATTTACCAGCAAAAAGTACTGCCCTGAATCCTGAAATCCTAAATGCTAAAATTCTGCTTCGTGCAGATTTTTCTGGTCAAATAACATTTTGTTGACTTTACTACTTCAACCAAGTCAGTACTCCCCACAATCGGATTGTAGTAGAATGATATAGTTGTGAAAGCCTTTAATCTACCCTAAATACTTAATTTTACCAGGATCAAAGGTTGTGTTAAGTTGTTATTATTTTAACCAAGTCATTGGTTTGTAGTCAAGTCATCTTACATTGGTATTCAGTGGAACGGGACATGTCGGGGCAGACAAAATAACACGCGCAGTTGGGCAAATGCCTAGCTTCCATTTCGCAATAAAACAATGGTTTTTCATATTTTCGACATTATAATAAATAAACGCATGCTCTTCAGATCAAAAGCATTTAAGTTAGTGTGCAATAGTGCTAGTTATTTTTATTCTGTGAGCTGAAACTGTAAACTTAAACGGTCTGAATTAAAGTTATGTTGTGTATTCATTTCTTAATGTTAAGAATTGCTCAACAAGTTAACCGGAATCCTTATTTATAAGAGCAACAACGTTTATCCTTAAGATTTTAAACCCTTCCCTACCTGCTTGCCACCTCTTCTTATGCACTGATTCATTCTCTTCTGAGTATTGAGTACCGACCTTCTTATTTCGTTTACCGTTAACGTTCGAAATTCATTCCTTATGTCATCTTTTAGGGTTCGAACATTCGGTGGTTCCTTCTTTTGAACTTGTTCGTTAATGCGTGACCAGAGGTAAAAGTCTGGCGGGGTGAGATCAGGCGAATTAGTTGGCCAAGTGATCGCTGAGGTCCTCCCAATGATGCGTTCTCCAAACACACTATTTAAATAGTCCATTACCGGCGCAGTGTGATGAGGGCTAGCCCCGTCATGCTGAAAAAATACGGTATTCAACACTCCGTGCGCTTCAAGCGCAGGTACAACTTTAGTTCGGAGCAGCCTGAGGTATGACTCTCCATTAACATTGCCTGCAAAGAAGAACGGACCTATGTAGCCCCCAGACCAAACCCCAGCCCATACCATTATTCCAACCTTTGGTCTTTTTTCGCAAACTCTTTCTCTGTGTGGATTTTCCAAGTGCCATTCGACATCATTATGGTTATTGTTTGCTCCATCAAGGGTGAAATATTTCTCATCCGTAAAGAATATATCCTCTAGTCTAAGAACATCATCCTTTAAATAAACAATATCCTCCCACTTTACAAATTGGACGATAATAAAGTTTGAAAACAAACATTTGGGAAATCATTGGAGTATGACTAAAGCGGCCAGATGCCTACTTTTTTAGTAAACTAGCTACTATTTAGGAAGGCAGTTTACTAAACAATCGTGAGATCTACTAAGTCTACCACAGTCAACTCTCGTCATAAGGTAAACTCTGGGGACTGGGATATTGTGCCCCTTATAAAAACTTTCCCTTGTATGCATGTAAGAGACAAATTCCCTTAAAGTGAACACCATAAAATAATAATAAAAATAAGACTTAATTTTGAATCTCCTTTTAACCATACAACAATATCTTGTCCTGTTCTATTCAAAGTTTTATTCAGGAGAAGTTTATAGAGTAGAATGCCACTTAAATAACTGCGCCGACTGATCGATTACCACACTGCCTAATTGTTTTCAGATTTGAATCTATCGTCATATGCGTTTCTAATATTTTGGCTCGGATTTTCTAATAGTATTACAGTTAAATTTGCCAAATTTCTTACTTTACAGACTTGGCTACGATATTGTATAACAGATTGAATATAAGATATTGTCGATGCTTTTTGTCCTAAATCCAAATTTCTAAAGTTTGCACTCATTATGAAATATTATATGTAATTATTACAAGTTCTAGAAGTAATTACATATTGAACACCATGTTGTACGAATATTTAAAATTACGGAACCTGTATGTATGGATTTGCAAGAAACGAAAACAAGTGCTGGATATAAATCGATAACAGCTACGATTGTACCAGTATAACATGATCACAGAGTGCGGTTACATGATTTCATTCCTTTAAAGTATTTCCGTTAATATATTTTCATTAAATATGTTCCACTATAGCCAGTTTTATCTTGTAAGAATGCCAATTATAAGCACTTTTCTTAAGCATTGCATTAACGGGAGATCTCGCGGGGACCGACAAACTCATCCCATATAGCAACTTTACCCTTATGAAGCCATCCCGTATAACGAGAGTTGACTGTATTTGATTGAAAAATCTTCTTAACTACATTTTTACATTTGTATAAAATAATTCTAAAACTATTCTGTACTAGGAAGTGTGAGAAAGCTCAATCTACACTGTTCAGACATTTTAGAACCTGTAAATACCTGGTACCTGTAAATTGTCGAATCATTAACGTCTTTTTATGAAAAAGTAGGCCTATCATTTGCACTCAAATTATGCTCATTGCTTCATTTCTGCAGCATACTGCAATAGTGCATTAACGTGAAGTAGTAGAAATCATAGAATAAAATGAACGGAAATCATCATTAAATATTTTTATTGTATCCGTTCGTACTGAATAGTTGCTTTTATTCAAATGTAAGCACTCCGTGTGCTATTATTTGACCTGATAAAATTAAAACGGGAGTAGTTTGTACTTTCAACGATGGCTTACAAAAAAAAGCATCTAAAAGTCATTACTTCTGCACCGCAGAATCTGCTTGCGAGAATGTGAGTCCTATTTGAGTAACTTGCTTTCGCTTCCAGGTAAAATTCTTTCGACGTTTGTTTTGAATTAAAATGCCTTGCTAGAAATATTTTTGTCAACACAAACAGGGTTCTGCTTCCTTTCAGGAACCAACGCTGTAGCCGAGACTAGGACGTAAATCCTGAGATCGCAAGCTGAAAATGACTGGGAACTTAGGCGATTTCTCGCTTCGCATGGAACGTACATTTCCACTGTGAAACTCTATGTTTAGCAAAGATAGAGTTGGTTTCAGTGGTTGGAGTGTGTACCAGTTATCGATTCCAAAATGTAGCCTCTGTAAATTCTTTCCTTTCATCGATGCAAGTTTATAACCGAGTCATTTACAAGGTTGACGGAAAAATTCAAACATAATAGAGTGCTGGTTTCATTGCAGTGTTTACGAGTCTAACTTGTTAATTTTATCTTTTCATCCACATGATTATATATAATGTTACGACATTATTAGAATAACCATAGTTGTTATTATTGAGTCAAACAATTATTGCTAGTTTTAGAAATAATGAATTATAATATTACGAAAGATATTAACCAATGCTTACTACACGATGCTTACCTAACTAAACGACTACCATCTAATCTGCTGAACAAATTAATAGAGGTCATTCCAGGTTTCTCTCTTGACATAGCTTGACGTATCTTTATTACTCTCCACCACTGATCCACCCTACACTACCTTTACATTACACATTTTAGTGTTCTTACAAGGCGCCGGAGTTCGTGACTGATCCTCTCATTTTGGTAATTGTGCTCAATTTTTACAATGCTTTTTTTGTTTTTACACAGTGATCCCCACCTTCTCCTCACCCACGGATACTATTCTATCCACATTTTTTTACACATTTCTTTACTCTTTATAGCCACGGTTGATATTTATATCCTACCAAGCTATACTCACACAAACACATTAAAGTGGCAATTAATTAATTGCAATTACACAGTAACACGGGCGATACATTTTATCACGGGCAACAACGAGTGTTTTTTTATTCACTTTCATATCTATAATCAACTCTACGGTTTGGTTTAAACACCACTTCCGGAGTAATACTGTGAAAGACTACTGTTTGCTAGTAATAGCACTACCGACGTATTAGTCAAGACTACGGTTTGCTAGTAATCAGGGTTGGGGGTTTTTTTGGTTTTTTTCAAAAAAACCAAACAACCAGTTTTTTTTGGTTTAAACCGGGTTTTTTTGGTTTAAACCAGGTTTTTTTGGTTTAAACCAGGTTTTTTTGGTTTAAACAAATTTTCAATCCAAAACATTCATTATTATGCAAAAACATGTGAATTTGAACAAATTTACTTATTTCCCAAACTCAGTAAGTATCACAAAGCATTAAATATTTAATAATTTAGATATAATTTTAACGACAACTTTGCAGCAAAAACATAAATATGGCATTTTTCATTTTACAAACGATTCCGGATTTCTAAATGTAAAAGACTAAAAGCTAATAGTATTATTTACTTCACTAAAGTTTAACTACGCAATATCACAGTAACTGCACAAGTTTTGTGCACGACGAAATATAAGCATTTTGGATTGAAAATATTAAAATTTTAGGCGTTTGGTTTAAACCATTGGTTTTTATAAAAAAACCGTTTGGTTTAAACCATGGTTTAAATCATTTGGTTTAAACCAATCCAACCCTGCTAGTAATAGCACTACCGACGTATTAGTCAAGACTACGGTTTGCTAGTAATAGCACTACCGACGTATTAGTCACGACTACGTGAGAAAGAATCTGAGAAAGTGTAAATTTAGGAGGAACACCTGCCCAATTTTGTCTAAAATTATAAAAACTTAAAGAATTGGTGTGGAAGTCGCTGCGACCTGATTATCTCTCACTGCCAAGTTCACCCCATGGTTCCTATTAACATTATCGCTTATAGTATACCTTATACTAGTAAATATTGAATTAACTGATCCAAACGGACACGAGTGAATGCATCGTTACTAAATCATGACTTCATTTCTACCTAACGAAATTTTCTCTAATATTCCAACCTATGACGGACACAGATGTGTACACTTTAAACTAACCGACAAATGGAAATTCGAAAATATGGATTCCCTACTCACCGGACCTGCTCTACATTGGTGGAGCTTCTCCAATGATTCTTTTCTCGATAATTTGAATATTGCTAATTGCCAACAACGCTTTAAAGAATTCGAAGAACAAATCCAGAATCTTTTTCAGAAATGGACGATAAAGCAATCGCTACAGCAGAGAATTTGGCTACTATATTCCGTGCTGAAACAGATAACGCTCGCGAATATATCTATAAAAAACTAAGTATCTTTAAACGGATGGACCCCACAATGACTGACTTCTGCAAACTTGATTACCTCTACCAGGGACTACCACAAGACCTAACCTGGAACATTCAACTAAAGCTTGGTGCTGATGGAACAATTACCCAATTCCAAAAACAACAAGCATTCTACACATCTAAATTCCAAGCCCACAACGCTCCACTTCTACAAAAACCTACAACAGACATTTCGAAACTTTATGAATGTCCAATAAGAAACACAATTCAACCACTACCTCCAACTATGCCTATAACGACAGACCAGATACCAGTTCAACTTCCCCAAACAACTACAACTACATCCCACACTTGTTCATTCTGCAATACAAATACCCATCAGCTACGTCACTGCTATAGTTTCAAACGATGAATAAATGAAATGAACAACTTTAACACCAACCCAAATAACAACTACCAAGAAGGAAACAACACTCCAACTCAGCAACAATTTAGACAACTCAACCAGCAAGTTCCTGACCACAACACATCAACTCAATCATGTCAATGCATTCTACGACTCAAACAATAAACAATACCCCTCAAGCCAGGATCAAAACTGGTGTTCGGGAAACTAAACAGCCTGATGAAGAAGGGAGATCATCAGGCCACACAGCTATCACAAGTTATCACGGAAACCTCCCACCGTATCAACAATTCTAGAACCAAACCAAAGCTCATTCCATTGATGTCAATTGTATTTGATGGTCCTCCAACGCCCCCACAAACACGAAAACATCCGCCGTCGTTATCCCTTATTCCCAAAACATTCAATAGCACTCCATATACCCCAGATTATCCCCGTTTCTTCCCACGACAAGGATCTGACCTACGACTTCATCGATTTCATTCCACTAATAACCGAAACATCTCTAACTCCCAATATTCAAGCGCCCAACAATCCTTACCTCGTCTAGAAGATCTACCCCAACGCGTGATAAAGATTCACACACCCCCTACAACATTCAATAATACTAAATCCATAAGAAAAATAATTAATCCCTCTTCAGGTCCCAATAATTTTACAGTTTTTCTAAAACAAATAATTTCACGGAACTAAACAAACGACAGAAATGGAATCACCAACATAAATTCCAACGTGAGAACAACTCGAATACAAGACATGACATATTTTCAAAAAATGACTTACAGCAACGAAGACGCTTAAAAAACCATTACCCAGAGGACAACAATCACCCTGCCCACACTACGAACCTCCACAACCACAACAGTACCACCACCGTGTCCCTTCTGTAATACTGGCAATCACAAATTAAGTGACTGCTATACCTTCAGACAGTGGATAACAATTCAGGCAAGAACACCAGGAGTACTACCAAGAATAAATGACACTTAGATAATTTCCAATTCATTGATGTGACCAACAGCCGACAATAATGAGTGCTTGACCTGTAACGCTCCCATGACGGAGAGATGTACCAGTCTCAAAACACCCCACCCCGGGAAGGAGAAGTGTTACGACATTATTAGAATAACCATAGTTGTTATTATTGAGTCAAACAATTATTGCTAGTTTTAGAAACAATGAATTATAATATTACGAAAGATATTAACCAATGCTTACTACACGATGCTTTCCTAACTAAACGACTACCATCTATTCTGTTGAATAAATTAAGGGAGGTCATTCCTGGTTTGGCTCTTGACATAGCTTGACCTATCTTTACTGCTCCCTACCACTGAGCCACCCTATCTTATTTCACACACTACCTTTACATTACACATCAGTGTTCTTACAATAATGAGTTTATATTCAAGTAATATGTATGTATAAGTTTATAATAATTATTTAATATTTCACGGAAAAAATCAAACGTTTTGATAATATCAATAAATAAATAAATAATAACATAAATTTTTATTAATTATCAATGAATGAAGACTTGATTTTTAAAGTTTGATAGACGGCTCAATGTGTGATTGTGAAAAGGCAAATACAGATATGAACCATTGGTAGGAAGAATTAAGTCGGGCTAAAATTTTGATAATTACTACTTCATAACTATTGTAACATATCTTATGCAAACCTCCCACATTCATTTCGGTAAAGGGCTACATTTTGGAATCGAGAACTGGTGCACACTACAACCACTGAAACCAGCACTCTATCATTGCTGAGCAGAGTTTCACAGTGGAAATGTAACCAGTAAGTTCCCAGTCATTTTCAGCTTGCGATCTCAGGATTTACGTCCTAGTGTCGCCGAGCGCGTATTCGCTTTCTTCAATAAATTGTGGACACAGGTGAAATCTAATGCCCCGTTCACATTGCCACTTCTGCAAGCAAAAGGTCGCCTCTGCAAGTATGTACTTGCAGCGCTGCAAGTTCTGTTCACATTGGTCGCCTCTGCAAACATTTTACTTGCAGAGGCGACGTGCAGACGGTCGATTTTACTTGCAGAACTCGCTTCTACGTTCCTCTGCAAGCAGAAGATAATGCTTGCATTTCTTAGTGAGCTCCTTGTATCAACTCCTATGCCACGCAATAATAAATTTCTGACGATTACTATTCTGCACCGTGTTAAATTTACGACGTTTAGCAAAAGTTGCTAATCGTACGTTGTCAAGAGACAAATTGCTTGCGCTTGCAGCTTAAAATCAATGTGAACAGAACTTCCATATGTACAAGTAAATTAACTTGCAGACCGTTGGCTTGCTGACGAAAAATTTAGCTTGTAGAAGTGCAATGTGAACGGAGCATAAAATGTCCATGAAACTTCTGGAAGCAACGCCAACTTTAAAAGCTATTCTGGAATGGATTTGTGTATCATTTTATGATGTGCTATTTGGTGACACAACTGTGTTGAAAACAATTCAATTCCTCGGACAAGTAGTAGTTACTAATATTAACATACAGCAGAAGTCCTTGCCATTAAGCAATAGACCCTAGATATATTCTGAGAATGGCAGCTAAATCGCTTTAAGAAAATGCTAAAGGTCGAATAGATAATTTGTTTTTATACAACGGAATACATTTTGACAAAAAATTAAAAAGCCCACTTTTTTGCTAATTTGAATCTGACAGCTTCAGTCATATGACAAGGGTAACTTCCAGCGATAAGGAAATTAAATAAAGTTATGCGTTCAGATCAGAGCTGCGTTCAAGTCAAGTTATTTTAGACAACTTGACTTGAACTCATTTTATTACGAAGATGCTTTTTTACTGACTCGCAAAAAATAGAATTTTCAACTTTTGAAAAATTCGTTGCGGAAAAAAACGCAAAGCGTAGATATGCACTTACCCCCCCTGAAAAAAAGATTTGAGGATAATTTCTACACCCTTTGATCAATTTCGAATATTAAGGGCTTAAAGTCAATGACAGAATTTGTACAAGGTACATTGCTTAACTCACCTCTTCAGCATGTATACTTTACGAGATCTGAAGCTGTTTATACCTAAGTTTTCCCTTGAGTCTACGGAATTGCCTATGCTAATACATTGCAAATTTTTTTAAAGGCCTTCCCCCCAACGATTTTGATAAAAATTTGCGCGCATGTCTGCCTGATTATTATAAGCTAGTGTGCAAAATCTTATGATGTGATCACAAGGGCTTGGGCCCTTAAAAATTAATTAAAAATGCGAATTATGGTTGTCATAATCATAACGTTCAATATTCGAGACGTAACTTGAAATCTTTCCAATATTAACAACTAATTAAATTATTTGAGCTTCATGAAAATTTTAATAATGAATTACTATTATATATGGACTCATTAAGTCAAGAAAATTTTGAAAACAATAATTGAATAAAAAATGAGGTTTTAAAAAAACCAAAACGAAGATGCTTTTACGACTCTAAAAAGTGAAAAACTAGCATTATTTGGTGTGGGAGGAATTAGAGCAATAATGAACGAAACAAAGCATCTCGGGTGCAAACACATACGTATACATAATATATTATTCGGTAGCACCCGAGATGCTTTGTTTCGTTCATTATTGCTCTAATTCCTCCCACACCAAATAATGCTAGTTTTTTACTTTTTAGAGTCGTAAAAGCATCTTCGTTTTGGTTTTTTTAAAACCTCATTTTTTTGAACTTCAACTTGATCATAACTTGACGTTCAAGTTGGGCACATAACTTAACTTGAACGTGAACTTTTACTTGAACTTGATTATTCAAGTAATTTTTTCGTAAATGAATAAACAATACTAAAAATTTCGTCCACAACTATTATAGATAATAATGACTAGGTCTTGATTAGGATAAACTAAACGGCATGCAGGTGATATTCTTTACTTTAAAATTGCTAAAAAATTTAAAATACTTGATCAAATCACTGTAAACATTGTAGTCCAATCTAATTTACTAATTTGCACTATTAAGAGTAGAAATCCCATTACTGGCCTGTTCACATTAGTGTTGCACTCATCTGGTGAGTGTAACCAGCAGTTATATTCATAAATATTTGTCGTCGTTAATTTTATTTAACCAATGTTGATTTATAAGGTTGTTCGTCTGCGCCATCATGTTTAATATCAGCAAAAATTATTTTTACATGAAATATACTTCTTCTTAGCTTCAGAACACGTGAAGTGAACAATCACTTCATTTTTATAATGGAACAAGTACCCCGAGTAGCAAGAACATCTTGTTATATGATTAAACAATAAGACAGAAATTTTAATTATTCAAAATTCAAAGTATGGAAACAGGACACAAGAATTATTCTCGACCACTGGCCACCGTGGAGGCGACTTTAATGTCGTTGGAATGAAAACAAATACAAAGATGTAATTATTATGATGATTGACGCCCAATATTATTTTTAGTGAGATGCAATGATGCCACTAATTAATCATTGCTTACATTGCTTTTCAGTGACAAAAACACGAGTTATACTCAAGTTTTATTCAAGTACTTCCATTCATTGTACTTGAACTTGACTTGATTTTACAATCAAGTAATAAATTATTAACTTGAACTTAATCGAACTTGAAATTGAAAATTCAAGTTAAAATTATAGTTTCACTTGAACTTGATGTTCAAGTTTCAAGTTACAAAATTGTCTGCACTTGATTTGACTTGAACTTGAACGCAGCTCTGGTTCAGATCCTGTGCCCATATAGCATGGGGCGGGGTGGAAAACGTTCGGGAACCCGGTTACTTGGCAAAAGAGCCCAGAAAGTTGACAAACGTTGGGTGATGGGTGAGTTGTCAATTTTTTGGAATAGGGCTCCGACAAGGTAGTTGACAAATCCCAACGTAGTTGACAAAAGTTGGGTGAGTTGTCAATTTTTTGGAATAGGGCTCCGACAAGATAGTTGACAAAATCAAAAAAATTGACAAAAATTTTGGATTTTTCTCCGCCTAGGTAGTTGACAAAATCAGAAAAGTTGACAAAAATTTGGGGATTTTTCTCCGCCCAGGTAGTTGTCAAAATCAAACAAATTGACAAAAATTTGGGGATTTTTCTCCGCCTAGGTAGTTGACAAAATCAGAAAAATTGACAAAAATTTGGGGATTTTTCTCCGCCTAGGTAGTTGACAAAAATTTAGGGATTTGTCTCCGCCGGGGCAGTTGACCAACTGGGACACAGTTGGCATTTCGGTCAAAAACTGGTTACTTGGCAGTTTGGAACTTTTTCCACCCCCTGCATGGGGACAATATTTGATACCCAAAATTTTGACGGTCGGGTTGATCAATCAACAAAATCCTATCATTCTAAAGTTTAGACATTTAAGGATAAAAACGTCGTGATTATAACAATATTAATAAGCTTTTCTAAAATATTGCTATAAATGGAGGCTTCTTGAAGGAACGGTAATGGAAGGGTGAAATTATTAGCAAAATTCAGGAATGTTGACAGCTGGCACGATGTTAGGATTTAGCTGCAATCCTATTTCGGAGGATACCTTGTTGATAATAATTTACGACAAATTAAGTAATAAGCTACTGGGCTGGTATAAACTTGTCAGTCCTATTCCACTCAAATCCAATGTAGGGTTTGACCAAAACACACGACGTGGTTAAAATAACATTGTCCTACCACATCTTAAATTTTCCAGAAATCTTTCATCCTGGATGGTTGAATTCATTTGGGATTTTAGGAAGTTTGATAGCTGGCACGAAGATGCTATTCAACTGCAATCCCATTTCGGAGAGTTCTTCTTTTTACTACAAAATAGGACTCGATTAAAGTAGTAATTGGGACCATCAAAACACTGAAAGAATAACCTCATGATAATGGAGTTAAATAAAATTACGACACTATTTTTGTCTGGTCCCTTTCTCGTATTACAAAGTCCTTTGAAAAAATAAAGAGTACAACATAATTAAATGGTCCAAGAGTGAATATCCGTTTGAGACGCGCCTGCTACAGTTACCAATGCCATCTGTCCATGTCCAGCACATTGTGGCCTACTTTCCGCTTAAAATAATCAAAAACCACCTGAAACGAGTGCTAAAGTGCTATGTAGACCTTCCATCGGGTTTCCGAAATCCCGAAGTTCCGTGTTCCGAAACGGAACGGAACCATTTCGGGACATTATTTTTGGTTCCGCCATTGAATCGGGACAAAACCGGAACGTGAGCACTTGTACCGATGATATTGGGACCGGGACGGTTCAGAGCATCGGTACGAAAAATGTCACAAATAATTTATGTCATCGCAAAGCGGAACTGCTCTGTTCCGTTCCGATCCGTTCCCGGTGCTGTTTCAGAAGTGTGGCGCCATCGTTCAACAAAAATGGAAACCTGTTACGTATGGATCAAGCTTGTAAGCATGCTTTATTTGGTAAAATAACGGTCTTGGATGGATAAAGTTATGCATTTCATTTGCATAAATCTTCGCGAAGCCCGCGAAACTGCAGATATATAATGTGAGTAGAGTATCGATTACCGAAACAGTTAACGGAAGTATGGCTAATTTAATTTGCTTGAAGGCTTGACTTAGCGCAAAATCGAAGACTTTTACTTTTGAAAAAATGCAATGTATTGCAAAGAAAATGTGCAGTTCTAAATAGTACAGTTCGTTATTTCAATTACTGAATGTCGTTCCATAATAATTATAATAAAATTCTAATTATCCTAAAATCCGTATTTTAAAATACAGAATAGAAATTATTTATAATCAAATACTAAACTTGCACATCGTTATAGTTGTAGAAATATTACAGGTAGTATAATTGCATTTCATGTACATGTAGTGAAAAATTCCGGGATGTTTCGGAACGGATCGGATTCGGAACAGAAAAACTAGCATAATCCGGAACGGAACACAAACTGTGACGTAAACAAAACTTTACTTCTTTGTTCCGAACGATTTCAATTAAAATGTTCCGATGTCCCGAAAATCGGAACGGAACCGGGAACAATATTTTCTGTAGGTTTCGGAACGGAACAAAAATGTTGAACACATTGGAAGCTCTAGTGCTTTGTTTTATAAGTACGCAGTTTTCCAGTTAAAGTTTTTAGTCGTACTGTATACAGGGTTGCACAAATGAAAATGCCCTTGGTTTTATGCCTGCCCTCCTGAAAATGCCCTGAAAATGCCCGGCATTTTCGGTAGGCATTTTTGGCATATTGGTCATTTTTACTGAAACTTCACCATTATTGCTCCTTTAGAAAATATAAGGGAGTTTTTCATAGCATCAAACCCATCCAGTTTTTAGAAAATGTTATAGTTGATTTAAAAAAAAGAATTTAAATCGTCTAATTCGTTACTTATGACCAGTGGTTACTTCAATAATCCTTAAAAAAATCATTCATGCATTCAACGCTGTACATTATAAAAAACTTTGGGGTTTGCAAAGAACAATTTGCACAGTGCCAGCATAAATTCCGTGTTTTGATAATGGCTTGTAAAGTATAGAAAATTTTACGCTTTCATTAGATACATAAGATGCGACGGTTATACTATATGTCAAAACTTGGAGCTTCCGTGGCAAATTTTGTGTCGACTTTGAAAATTGCAATTAACCCTAGTAAACCAGTGTAATAATTGTGGAAGGACACCTCAAAAGTACGAACGGTGGTTTAAATTTTAAAAATAAGCGCGGCTATAGTTACGTTTAAATTTAGCTCCATATAATAAATAAGAATTAAAAAATTGAATTATTTGCATCATTAAAATAAAAATAATGCATTAAATAAAAGCTACAGTTGTGTTCCATATAATAAATAAGAATTTAAAAATTGCATAAAAAACTGATTTATTTGCATTATTAAAATAAAATAATGTATTAAATAAAAGTTGTTACAGTTTGTTGTGTTCAGTGATTCGCTAAACTGAAGAGGGACTTTTGGTATTGAAATGTTACACGGTAGACAAATGACAAAAAGAAGGTAAAAGTGAATTAAATAGCTTCATGCCGCAGGATTAATAGTCAGTTCCTATCCTATAAATATGTATGCCTATTTGTAGGATCCTTGTAGGAAGGAAATACATCTTTGGAAGGAAGCGCTTCTTTCGACAGAAGGGAAGGGAAGGAAGGTGTGAGGCTAAAAGGAGGAATGAGGAACAGGTAGGAACAAGGAACAAGGTGGCTAAAAGCAGGACCAGAGGAACAGGAACAGAGGAACAGGAACGGGAATAAAGGAACGGGAACATAAGAGAATAGAAAGGGAACAGAAGCCGTAATGACAATAGTAGCCAGAACGCGAATATAGGAACCCGCATCTAAGAGGTTTCCGAAGTTACAAACCAGTGTAAAAAATGTAAGCAAATACCCTACTTCCACTGTCATCTCTTCAAACTATGGTATAAGGATGTTTATCCAGTGTCAATGAATGCAAATAAATTAACCCAAACTATTTTCTTACATTTTTGCACTGGTTTGTAACTACCCCGACGATGCACTCATGCTCAAGAATCTGCACCAACATATGCAGTTAATATTGACACTACCGTAATTTCTCTGTTCCCGTTCCTCTATTCCCGTTCTGGCTACTATTGCCATAACTGATTCTGTTCTATTCTTTTCTGTGCCTTTTCCTTTATTTCCGTTCCCGTTCCTCTATTTCCGTTCCTCTGTTCCTGCTTTTAGCCATCTTGTTCCTTGTTCCTACCTGTTTTTGGTTCCCCCTTTTATCTCAAGCGAAGGAAGGGCAAAAAAATTACGAAGGAACATGTAATGCTTCAGAGCAATAATGGAAAAATTGAAGTTGACGGAATGGTGCTTCCCAAGTAGCCCTCACGCGCTGAATGCACCTTCATGCTAACTAATTCTAATGCTGTCAATATGTGCTCTCTTCACACGTAATGTACCACGATGCATTTAATACGATGGAAAAACGGTTCATGCCGGATATTGTAATAATTTTTCGTATAATCGATTTGTTGTAATGCAAGGTAGAAGCTTTCACTTAACAGCAGTGTCATCAATCACATGGTGGAGACTTGGAGACTTTCTTCAATACCTGGAGCGCTGTTTCGAAATCGTCGAGCTAGACTTACTGTTGATATTGTGTTAAAGACGATTCAGTAGCTGGATTACCGAATCCTTTTTAGGAGCGAAGCGAGTCTAGGAACGCTGTTTTCTGTAACAAAATTTGTCCCACCCATATCTTGACACTGAAGGCACGTGTGGTGATGTTCGAAGTATCATTCCACCCGCGGTAACCTAAAGTTATGCGATGAAAATAAATTGGCCCGAATTGTTCTACTCGTTTCGGAGTTACCCGGGTGTTATGCAATTTCTTTCTGATTTTTCTTTAAATTAGTGCACATACTCTCTAATAATATATATCAGAACTAAAAGTTAACCTGAAACAGTCAAACAGGTAGTTCAAGTAGATATTTGTCAGTACCCGAACTTGGCGTTTTGGGTCCGAGGAATTACTTGTCATACCAAGTCATATCTTGCAGGTAATCTTTCCTAAGCCCGAACTTGGTCTAATACTTGAATTTCGGGTCCCAGGAATTACTTGTCATACCAAGTCATATCTTGCAGGTAATCTTTCCTAAGCCCGAACTTGGTCTAATACTTGAATTTCGGGTCCATAAATCTTGCAAACCGAACTTGGAATTAACTTGAACCCAAACTTGGATTACAAGTAATTACTTGAACCTTACTACTTTGTAGTACAAACACTCCAACGGGTGGAGCTATGATTTTCAATTTCCGTCGTCTTCAATAAATTCAGATTCGGGTTCACTCATGGTGTTTTCCTTGTGTTACAGTCTCACCGGACAATTTACTCCAACAGTTTTTCAAAAATGATGAAAAATTAAAAGAATAGAGCATGGTCTCAAAAGTACACAAAATAATTTATGAGTTAAAGAAATCCCATGGAACAAATTAAAACTGACATGACATCTGGGGATAAAAGAAGAATTTGGCGGGATAAAATTCATTATTTAATTGCGCTCAATGGTTTTGTGGACCATGGTCCTGAGCAATTTCTTTGATCCGATCTGGTCCGAACGACTGGATCAGCAGGACCAATGGTCTGGTCTGAGCTTTGGACCAGACCAGTTTCATAAAATCTGATCAGACCAGACCATTGGCATCACTAGTTTCTAGAATGCGTATTGCAGAAGTACGAACAACCGAGGGAGAAGAACGCACAAAGGAAGCAAACGTTGGACATAGGATACTGGAATCGATTCTTGAAAGTGCAAGTTCGGGTTCAAGTAAAATCCATGTCCAGACCCGAACTTGAACTTGATCCTTAGTTCAAGTCAATTTTGTGGGCTTGCACTTGAACCAGAACCGACTTGAAATTCCAAGTTCGGATCCAGCAAATACTTGATTCAAGTATACACGTAATAATATCATAAGTAATATAATAGTAATATCAAATATTTCTGTACTGACACAATGAAACGAAACTAAGATCACTGCATTAGTCGTGCAGCTAATCCGGCTAACTCATTTTCTTCATATTTGGCTTCGCTCCCTCTGTCACCGGTTACCCGGATCCACTTCCGTGATTTTTAAAAATTGGGACGATGAACTATTAGGGATGCCAATGGTCTGGTCAGGTCTGGTCCTAGATTTGTATGGTCTGGTCCGGTCTGAACTAACATTTGGACCAGATACAATAATTTATTGGTCCAGCTTCCGGACCAGACCAGACCACACGACCATGGTCTTAAAAGAACGCAAAAAAAATAATGGGTTAACGAAATCCCATGGAACAAACTAAAAATGTCCTTTCTGGGGATAAAAGAACTTGAATGGATAAAACGTGATTATTTAATTGCTCACAATAGTATTGTGACTCTTGGTTTGTTCTGAGCTTTGGACCAGACCCGTTTCATAAAATCTGGACCAGGCCAGACCATTGGGATCACTACGATGAATACTATATGCAATGTCTCAACGTTTGCCTTTGAAGCATTGATTAGTAAATGTCTGTTGACTTTGTTGTCTCATATATAAAAATAAATTATTAGGGAAGACGGAATTTGGTGAATGATATTAAATTATTATAACTGAAGGCTTAAGGAAGGATCCCAATAACACTATTTTGAAGGAATTGTGAAGGAAGGAGTTTTGTTTTCAATCCTTCAATCTAAAGATGTATGAAGGAAGGAAAAGGATTTACTTTTTTGCATTCGAAGGATTGAAGGAAGAAAAAATCATTTGAACATCTCTCATTAATATAAAGTTCCTGGGTTCGGTTTAGAACTGAGAGAATACATGTTGTTATACTTTCGTGCGACATTTTGGATTGTCGCTTTTCCCAGGTTTTAAACTCAGCTTTTGTGACACATTAAACATTAAAGTTATACTAAGGGGTTATACTATAGTCGTAATGGGCACATATTTGTGGTAATTGGCTCCGTGGCTATATTTATTGTCAGTGCCTGTGCTCGCATGGGTTTTTCAAGATTTTTGGGGAGATGAGAGATTGTTATGCTGCAGTAAGAGCAAGAATAAATCATGTATACACACCTCTCACAATCATGGCTGTGGACTAAAGTGAGCCTGTACAACAATGCAATTTTATTATTCTGCAGTGACCTCACTAAAATGTGGTTGAACAGTTAAGTTTTAAAGCTACAAAAAACTGTCAAATGTATAGTTTTACACGTACCTCATACTCACAAAAAACACCAGATCCATTAATTTATTATCTCTAAGAAAATATTAATAAATGAGACAAAAATCTGCGTAAAATCAAGCCTTCAATCATTGGAAATGCTTTATTTAATATCATAGTATATAAACATGAACCTCAACGCTTATATAGTCCACAACCAATACACCGTTACACATGATAAAAGCCACCATGACCTAGTTTTGTCCATATTGTACTTTTTGAACGAAACACTCCTTCAACTCCATTCAAATTTGGAATTAGCTCCCCGTAAGCTCAATTTTACAAATTCCAGGACCTTGAACTCATGTAATACTCATGACAATGAAGGTGCCTTGACTACTGATGAAACTTTTGATCACATCCAGAGAACATTCTAACGATCATATAAATTCTTTGGATCATCACATGCTGTAAAAATAGAATCAAATTATTGGAGCTGAAAAGACAAGTACTTTGCAAGATGTTTGAAAAAGTCAGTCGTCCTCGCTGCATATGTATATAACTATATAGAAATCGACAAATCTCTCTGCACGCGTGTACTCACATACAACTTCGCAGCTGAAAGTAGTGGCTGGCACCGACACATTAAGTAAATATTAGTTGCTGCTGTATTTATAGCACATACTTTGGAGTATAATATCAATCCGAGAAACTTGCTACGCAATGATGACCATGAACATTTCTGTCAATTTGAAAATAAAATTTGATTAAACCTTTTGCTCGCGTATACTTACATTCCATGGACGTTTCACATACCGTACAAGGCGGTACAGCTACATACGTTAAGGCTTGCTAGAATATACATGGGATTGGACATGGTATAAAGCAATATACTGCAGTTAATAAATATATATTACTTGACAAGAGCGTGGTTCGCAGGTAAATGTGGCTTTCCCCTTAATGATTATGTGCTTGGATGTGTTAATACTTGTGTTACATAAAATATTGTAATACTATTCAAAACAGGTTGTATAGTGGCTATTGTCAGTTTTTGGCAACAAACTTTGTAATGCTGTCGTAAAAATCATGCTTTCCTTTGTCTGGTATTTTAGACATCAGTGACCGAAGATCCTGTGCTTTTTCGGGCTGGATGGGAATGCTTTTACTATTAGTTGCAAGTAGTAGAGTTTCACGGAATGAAAATACTGTTTTGTTTTTCATCCGAAAATTAAAAACTTCCCATTTATCATCACCATGATTAGTTTTAGCTAGCAGCTTGTTCAAATTATCGGCAGCATAACGATAATGTAGAAACTTGGTCACTTTAAAGTTAGTGGGAAAGGAAATCAGATCCGCCAAAGAATTAAAATTCAGAAAATCAGCTTGTGTCATTCTGGTAACATTGAATGGATTTTCCAGTCTGGCTGTTTTAATGACTTCGTCCACATCCGTTGGAACAATGGGTCTTAGATCTTTAAATCTGTTTTCAACAAGTCCAAAATCTCTGTCACATTCCATGTACGAATGACCAGTACATAGAAATTTGTGGTCCACTTGGGTGAAGTATTGTTTATCCACTAAAAACTTCATGAATAAAACCATATAGCCATTGTTATATTGACCGATGCATCGATCAGACCAGATAATGAATGATCGCAACTGACTATCCCCGAGCTTCTCGAATTTGTCAGTAACATACTTCCAAAGACATGAAATGACATCCTGAGCCGAATGTTTTGCAACAGTTTGATCCCACAAATACATGAACGCATTTTTGGTTCCCGTTTCATGAATTCCCAAATTAAATGTACTCAGTGTCCTCTTAAAAAATATTTCACCACACGATAACTGAGGAACAAATAAAACCTGTTAAAAAAATAATTTGAATTAGCATTAGTCTTTATACTACCAATTTTAAACAATGTAAACAAGTTTAGTAATTCAAATTAGCTAAACTAAATGGCGATGTATCTGCTTGCGCTTGCGCTTGTATTTTATTTTCTCTTTAATTACCTTCTCCATGTCCGTTGTGATTGAAAATATCCCATTCTCAGGATCATTACGGTCGTTTTTGTGACAATGTCGAGCATTTTCGGCTAAAACAAGATGGTCGGAGTGTTGTTTCTTCAGGATTGCTTTCTTGGATTCACTGGTTTCACGACAAATCGAGGCATACATGTCATCACAGAACCCACAGCTGTCATTCACGGGATTACCAAAGCGAAAATCGAATTCCGATTTGAAAATATGCCTATAAAGTGATAACGAGCAATTGGGAAGATGTTGTTCGACCATGCTTTCAGTGTACATGGCATGCATTCTGGCAAGTGATAGACCAGCATCCAAATACCGACGTTGCGGCCCTGCGTCTTTTCTTGCATAATGCGACTCTCTTGCCTTGAATGATATAATATGCTGCCGGATGCGATTTTTGGTTTCATCTGTGATCTGAAACTTATTGATGCCTCTAGTGCGGCCTCTACCGTCATCGAAGCAAGTAATACCTTGTTGTAGTTTCAATTTCGTTTTTCTCAAGCTACTGTCTTTCAAGCCGAGAGTTGCCAGAAACATTTTCTCACACAATTGATGCCGAAATCCTTTTATCTTTATACTGTACCTTTTGTTTAAATTAATATCATTTATATTAATATACATACACAATATTTCTGGAAAATCAAATAATGACAATAAAGATATTAAGTGTTCCAATACAATTTTCCAAGGTTTCTAAATTCAGAAAAAATAATACTTGTATGTAAAAGAACGCCTGGAGTTGTTTTTCGGAACTTCTCTTCGAGCAGGTTCAGTAATATCAATATGGTCCGCCAAGAAACGATACTGTTGTGGGGATGCCATTGCATAGTACTCATTGAATACTGTTCGGTAGCATTCGGTGGGCAAATTGCACCCCGTTTTAGTACAACGGCAAAGTTTGTCCTTGGAGATTTAATGATAAACCCAATTAGCTTAACTTTTCGCGTACATATACTTTGCACATCAGGCAAAACATTGTGTATAAATAACAGTGACCTGAAAACACATTGTTGAAAATAACCGACTTAATTAGAATAGCCCATACTAGTATTCAAAACCACAATAAATGAATTGTCCTTATGGGACTGTACCCACTCAATATATTTTTAGCAGCCTGTAAATAGCGAATCAAAACACCCGAGTTATTTAGAAGGTATGTTGACTTTTGCCTTAAGCGTTCAAGAGTTACTCAAAGCCCTGTTTGAACTGAACTAACGGTAATAACACGCAGTTCTTCGATGCAAAAATCATCATGATAATCATCTTGACGTGCAAACTTGATCTTGGATTAAAACTAGATTTCCGATGTCAGCTTCTTTCTCGACAAAAGCTAAATCTGGGATGCAATCTTGTTTCTCGATGTAAACCTTATCTTTAACACCATCTCGATTCGCGGTGCAACCTTGATATTCAGAGCTCACCTCGAAATTTAAATTAAATTAAGATCCCAGTTTAGCTAAGAATCAAAGATTAGCTGCTAGTCAAAGTTTAGCTCTGATTCATTTCAATCACTCAGCTTCGATTTTTAAAAACTTTTGCATACAGAATCGAGTTTCAAGTTAGAATCACAAATCAGCTTGAATTCAAAATCCAACTCCAATTCAATGTTCAATTCGGATTCAAAGTCCGGCACTAAAATTCAATTTTCACCTACGATTCTAACTCCGGCTCCGATTCAATATTCAAATCGGATTCAATGTTCAGTTCGGAATCAAGCATAAGCCCCAATTCAAAACTCCGCTTGGATATTCTTTCAAACTTCATATCGAATATAAAGTTGAGATATGATTCAATTTCAGCTCCGACTGATAGATCACATAGAAATCAAATTTCAGCGCCCATGCAAAGATCAGCTAGAAATTTAAATAAACTAGATTTTTAAACCTCAGCTGGACTCTGTATGAGCACTAAATTTTGAATCGAAGTTGAGATATGAGCAGTTACGTTTTATTCGAAGCTAAACTTTGAACCAGTGCAGATTTTTAACCCGGTGCTGATTTGTGAATCAGAGCGGTACTTTGAACCCGACCTGAACTTTAAATTGAAGCTGAGCTTTGAATACGAGCTGAACTTTGAATTATTATTGGCGCTACACTTTGAAACGGAACTGAATTTTAAATAGAAGCTAAAATTTGAATGTGAACTGATTTGTAAATCAGAGCTGATTATTGAATCGCAGCTCAGTGTTGTATCGGAGCTGATTTGTGAATTGGACCTGATTTATGACTCGGAGCTGATTTGTGAATTGGACCTGATTTGTGAATCGGACCTGATTTGTGAATCGGAGCTCATTTGTGAATCGTTGCTGATTTGTGAATTGGACCTGATTTGTGAATCGGACCTGATTTGTGAATCGGACCTGATTTGTGAATCGGAGCTCATTTGTGAATCGTTGCTGATTTGTGAATCGGAGCTCATTTGTGAATCGGAGCTGATTTGTGAATCGGAGCTGATTTGTGAATTCAGACCTAATTTGTGAATCGGAGCTGATTTGTGAATTCAGACCTAATTTGTGAATCGGAGCTGATTTGTGAATTCAGAGCTAATTTGTGAATCGGAGCTAAATTGTGAATGGGAGCTGATTTGTGAATTCAGAGCTGTTTTGTGAATCGGAGCTGATTTGTGAATTCATAGCTGATTAGCTAGTCGGAGCGTATAGGAGAATCTGGATTATTTCCGATTTGAGAGTTATTTGAGAATCGTGGTTTACTTAAGAATCGTGGCTTATTGGAGAGTCGTGCAAGTCGGAACTTATTACTAAATCGGACATAATTTGTGAATCGGACCTATTTTGTACATTGGACCTGATATTTGAATCGGACTTGATTTGTGAATACGACCTAATTTGTAAATCGGACCTGATGTGTGAATCGGACCTGATTTGTAAATACGACCTAATTTGTAAATCGGACCTGATGTGTGAATCGGACCTGATTTGTAAATACGACCTAATTTGTAAATCGGACCTGATGTGTGAACTAGGCATGAGTGTCTCGAATCATTTAAAATTCTCGATGGTCTTGTTCCTGCTTTAGATCAAAATATCCAGATCGAGAATTTTATAAATCGAGACATCGAGAACACAGTCATATCGAGACAATCGAGACAGCTCAAAATTATTGAATGAGGGGACAATAATGTACATTGTGGTTAATTTCGCAAGTCCCAGTAATAATTTAAACCACAACTTATTTAAAACTATAATATTAATGTAGTTCTCTCGATATAATTTTCTCCTAATCCTCTTTGTTGTGATATGAAATTAATTTTCTCCACCGAATTATTTTTAAATTCACTGCAGCAATATTTTTTTCATTGAAGAGTTCACAACCGAATTCAGTAAATTTTTTTCCATCATTGTTCAGACTGTATGATTTCAGCAATCTTATACAGAGTATCCGCTTTTTTGACGCCTATGCGCATTTTATCGAGACGAAAAATTAACAAGATTCTCGATATATTATCGAGATGTCTCGATTAGTCTCGATGGTAAAAAAAGATCGAGAATATCGAGAATCTGGATTTGCTGTCTCGATATACTCATGCCTAGTGTGAACCGGAGCTGATTAGCGGATCGCAGCTTAATAGGGATTCGGAGCGGATTAATGAATTAGGCTTAATTTGCGAATATTACTAAATTTGCGAATCGCAGCAATTTTTGTATCGCAGCTGATTTGTGATTCGGAGCTGAATTGTGAATCGGAGCTGATTTGTGAATCGGAGCTGATTTGTGAATCGGAGCTGATTTGTGAATCGGAGCTGAATTGTGAATCGGAGCTGATTTGTGAATCGGAGCTGATTTGTGAATAGGAGCTGATTTGTGAATCGGAGATGATTTGTGAATAGGAGCTGATTTGTGAATCAGAGCTGATTTGTGAATCGGAGCTGATTTGTGAATCGGAGCTGATTTGTGAATCAGAGCTGATTTGTGAATCGGAGCTGATTTGTGAATCGTTGCTGATTTGTGAATCGTTACTGATTTGTGAATCGGAGCAAATTAGTGAATCGGAGCTGATTAGTGAATCGTTGCTGAGTTGTGACTCGGACCTGATTTGTGAGTTCAGCGTTGATTAGCTAGTCGGAGTTTATTAGTGAATCTGGATTATTTCCGATTTGAGACTTGTTTGAGAATGGTGGTTTACTTCAGAGTCGTGGCCTATTTGAGAGTCGTAGTCGGAACTTATTAAATCGGACATAAGTTGAGAATAGGACCTGATTTGTGAATCGGAGCAAATTAGTGAATCGGAGCTGATTTTTGAATCGGAGCTCATTTGTAATTTGTTGCTGAGTTGTGACTGGGACCTGATTTGTACATCGGACCTGATTTGTGAATTGGACCTGATTTGTGAATGTTACAAAATTAGTGGATCAGACCTGATTTGTGAATCGGAGTACGGGCTTCGAGTTCCTGAAATCCTCGTTACGTTCCGTCCCGACCAGAAAACCTGATCGGACCTGATATGTGAAGTTAGCAGACATTAGAAACAAAACGCAACTTTATATGGGCGGGAAATCGAAGCTGTTTTGTGAATCGGACCTGATTTGTAAATCGGACATCATTTGTGATTCGGAGCTCAGTATTGTATCGGAGCTCAGTGTTGTATTGGAGCTGATTTGTAAATCGGAGCTGATTAGTAAATCGGAGCTGATTAGTAAATCGGAGCTGATTAGTGAATCGGAGCTGACTATTGAAACGGAGCTCAGTGTTGTATCGGAGCTGATTTGTAAATTGGACCTGATTTATGACTCGGAGCTGATTTGTGAATTGGACCTGATTTGTGAATCGGACCTGATTTGTGAATCGGAGCTCATTTGTGAATCGTTGCTGATTTGTGAATTGGACCTGATTTGTGAATCGGACCTGATTTGTGAACCGGACCTGATTTGTGAATCGGGCCTGATTTGTACATCGGGCCTGATTTGTGAATCGGAGCTCACTGTTGAAACGGAGCTCAGTGTTGTATCGGAGCTGATTAGTAAATCGGAGCTGATTAGTGAATCGGAGCTGATTTGTGACTCGGAGCTGATTTGTGACTCGGAGCTGATTTGTGAATCGGAGCTGATTTGTGAATCGGATCTGATTTGTGAATCGGATCTGATTTGTGAATCGGACCTGATTTGTGAATCGGAGCTGATTTGTGACTCGGAGGTGATTTGTGACTCGCAGCTCAGTATTGTGTCGGAGCTCAGTATTGTATCGGAGCTCAGTGTTGTATCGGAGCTGATTAGTAAATCGGAGCTGATTAGTGAATCGGAGCTGATTTGTGACTCGGAGCTGATTTGTGACTCGGACCTGATTTGTGAATCGGAGCTGATTTGTGAATCGGAGCTGATTTGTGAATCGGATCTGATTTGTGAATCGGACCTGATTTGTGAATCGGATCTGTTTTGTGAATCGGACCTGATTTGTGAATCGGACCTGATTTGTGAATCGGACCTGATTTGTGAATCGGAGGAGATTTGGGAATCGGAGCTGATTTGGGAATCGGGGGTTATTTGTGAATCGTATGAGATTAGTGAATCAGACCTGATTTGTGAATCGGAGCTTATTTGGGAATCGGAGCTGATTAGCCAGTCGGACCTTATTAGTGAATTCGGTGACTTCCGATTTGTGACTTATTTAAGAATCGTGGTTTATTTGAGAATCGTGCAAGCCGGAACTTATTACTAAATAGAACCTAATTTGTAAATACGACCCAATTTGTAAATCGGACATAATTGTTAAATCGGACCTGATATGTGAGCCGTAGCTGATTTGCGAATTGGAGCTTATTAGTGAACCGGAGCGGATTAGTGAATCAGACCTGATTTGCGAATCGGAGCTGATTTGCGAATCGGGCCTGTTTTGTGAATCGGAACTTAATTATAAATCCGAGGCGATTTGAGAAATCGAGGTGATTTGTGAATCCGGGTTGATTTTCGATTTGTGGTTTAATTGAGACTCGGATCTGGTGTGTGAATCGGCACTGATTTGCGAATCGGAGCAGATAAGTGAATCGGAACTGATTTGTGATTTGGACTCATTTGTGAATCGCAGCTAATTTGTGGGTCAGACCTGATTTGTGAATCGGACCTGATTTGTGAATCGTTGCTGATTTGTGAATCGGAGCAAATTAGTGAATCGGAGCTGATTTGTGACTCGGAGCTTATTTGTGAATCGGAGCTGATTTGTGAATCGGATCTGATTTGTGAATCGGATCTGATTTGTGAATCGGACCTGATTTGTGAATCGGAGCTGATTTGTGACTCGGAGCTGATTTGTGACTCGGATCTGTTTTGTGAATCGGAGCTCAGTATTGTATCGGAGCTCAGTGTTGTATCGGAGCTGATTAGTGAATCGGAGCTGATTTGTGACTCGGATCTGTTTTGTGAATCGGACCTGATTTGTGAATCGGGCCTGATTTGTAAATCGGACCTGATTTGTGAATCGGAGCTCACTGTTGAAACGGAGCTCAGTGTTGTATCGGAGCTGGTTAGTAAATCGGAGCTGATTTGTGAATCGGAGCTGATTTGTGAATCGGACCTGATTTGTGAATCGGAGCTGATTTGTGAATCGGAGCTGATTTGTGAATCGGATCTGATTTGTGAATCGGACCTGATTTGTGAATCGGAGCTGATTTGTGAATCGGATCTGATTTGTGAATCGGACCTGATTTGTGAATCGGAGCTGATTTGTGAATCGGACCTGATTTGTGAATCGGAGCTGATTTGTGAATCGGAGCTGATTTGTGAATCGGATCTGATTTGTGAATCGGACCTGATTTGTGAATCGGAGCTGATTTGTGAATCGGATCTGATTTGTGAATCGGACCTGATTTGTGAATCGGAGCTGATTTGTTAATCGGACCTGATTTGTGGATTGGACCTGATTTGTGAATCGGACCTGATTTGTGAATCGGACCTGATTTGTGAATCGGACCTGATTTGTGAATCGAACCTGATTTGTGTATCGGAGCTTATTATTAATTTGGAGCTGATTATTTAAACGGAGTCATTTGGTAATTCGGAGCTCATTAGTTAAACGGGGTCATTTGGTATTTTGGAGCTGATTAATGAATCGTAGCTGATAAATGAATTGGAGCAGATTCTTGTATCGGATCAGATTCTTGATTAGGAGCTGATTAGTAAATCGGAGGTGATTGGTAATTCGGAGCTGATTAGTGAATCGGAACCGATTAGTAATTCGCAGCTAATGAGTGAATCGGAGCTGATTAGTAAATCGGAGGGTTTTTTGAACCGGAACTGATTTGTGAATCTCACCTAGGGATTATAATGGGGACAATTTGGTTGTCCCGCAGACAATTCCGTCTTATCCTGAAATGCTCGTGATATGCTCCGAGGGCATTGATTCACATGCATTTTTCTCTCCCTCTGCCTCTTTGTGCGAGGGATGGAATATAGCCTACTGGCACTCTCCCTCGTCATCAATCGAGCGACACGTTACGGATTGTTCTCGTCCTCGCCCTCGTGAGGTGCTAATTTTAAAATACACCCCTCTCCCTCGCCCTCGTGAGTGCCCTCGTTATTTTATATTACACGTACATACATAACCCCCATACAATTCCCTACAATCCCTAAGTTTGTCATTTCTGCTCCTGATACAAATTTTCTTAACCTTGCTCTCCGTTGATACTGTACATACCCCAATTCTAAACCTAAGGAACTTTTGTATAGCTTAGAAAGTGTATAAAATTGCCTACAACTTGGCGTTCAAAAATATTTAACTTTGTAAATTTTTGACAATAATATTTTTTCATTTTAATCGGTTCAGTGGCTCACAAAATGACAAAATTATTATTGATTACAAATTATTATTGATCAAATCTGTTTTGTCAGCCTCAGGTTAGCAACTGTTAGTCACAAGTAGTTCTTTAACCTCAAAAGAGTAATATTCAATATCAAAACAGTATTAATCAAATATAAAACTCTAGTAGAGTTATTGGTTACAAATTACCAAGTCTCACTGACATCTTAAATTGGAAATTTATTCTGGAGTTTAACATGAGAAATGTTAAGATCAACAGGAAGACCTTTTACATTTTAAAAATGAAGTCTGGAATTTTGTGCCGGGTCATAGACCATGTACCGAAGCTCGTATAAAATGTCAACCTATCCCATGGAGAATGGGGTTACGGTTACTTGTTATATGTATTACTGTGAATAAAGTTCCCGTTATGGAGTTAGTCTTGCTACAGAACAATGTATGTAAGATTTATGCATAAAGGTCTACGTAAGATAGGGTCATGAGGGCTTATATGTGTACTTTGCCTACCCCTCTTTCGTTCACATCCTCTTCATTGGTCCTCTCTCTCATGTTAATGAGGGCGCCTAAAATCCACTTGTACTCGCTCTCACCCTCGAATTTCGTGAGGGCGAGGCATCCCTCAATCCCTCGTGAGGTCATTCGTGACCCTCACGAGGTATGAGTTCTTCCTAGAGGTGGGATTCGGGCTTGACTTCAGGCCCGAACCCGGAAGAAACCCGAACAAATACTCTATTAGCTCGACCCGGCCCGCCAACGGGCTAAATATTTGATATTCAACCCGGCCCGTTTTATGCTCCTTAAATTTTGTGAAGCCCGAACCCGTTAAAAACCCGGTCTCCGAATTTTTTTGCAACCCGAACCCGCTAAAAACCCGATCTTTAAATGGTTTTAAAACCCGATGAAAACCCGGATTTTTAGTAACAATTGAATCCGATGTGAAACTTTTGTTTACACACTCTATTATATTATCATACATATACTATCCATTCCTACTCATCACATTTAATAAGCACTAAAAGAGCAAAACTTCTTTTTGGCTCTGAAAATGTTTGAACATAAACTATCCAGCGGAAGGGATCGTTTCAAAATGCTTAAGCATGTTTACGTATAAAATACAATGAACTATTCTTTATCATGAATATACATACGTGAAAGTACTAAATTCTATTCTAGTAGGATTGTCGGGTCATTTGTAATTTTTGGCCCGCCCGAAACCCGAACTGAAAAATAAATACAGGCCCAAGCCCGATCTTAACCCGGTTTCATTGTTTTAGTGCAGCCCGAACCCGGTCGGAGCCCGACGTAAGTTCGTATTTACAGCCCGAACCCGGCCAAAAACCCGGCCGGGCCGGGTTCGGGCCGACCCGAATCCAAAAACCCGCTTCCGGGCCCCAGCTCTAGTTCTTCCCTAGCCCTCAATTTTTGAGGGATGAGGGCGAGTTCCCATCATAGAAGAAGGCCCTCAACAAATGAGGGCGAAGCAAAATTGTACAAAATGTACGTACTAAAACGAGGGCGAGGGTGAGTACTAAAAGCTAGCCCTCACGAAGTTCGAACAGCAGTATTAAATCCCGCGAGATAATTCTCACATTTCCTCTTTGCTGTACCTTTTTCCATAAAAGAGTCGAATTAGTTCAAGATCTTAAGAATTAGCTAAAGTTCAGAAGAATTAGCTAAAGGTCTCAAGAATTAAGTGTATGCTTGAACGTCTTAACTGGGTGATACAGAACTAAGGGACTGGACTGGATGGGATAACTATTTGAGGCGACGAAACCAAATGTAATGCATTTTTCTAGGGACAAATAATTGACTAAGCAACTTTTTGACGGGGCGGGACAAATAATTCACTGCACAACTTTTCCACGGATCAGGACAAGATTTCACGTCATAGGACTTTTCGCACTTCTCACTCCATTGGGGGGTAATTAGTTATACCTAGCTCTCACCTCACGAGGTTAGCAGTTAAGTCTATTGCACTCGCCATGGCAAAGGTGTCCAAAAGGTTCAGCCTACCTAAAATACTACATATTTTTTGCAGCTTTGCCTTCCCTACATATTAACCTATATTATTTATCAAAAATAAATTGCCTACCTATTTGCCTACATATATACTACTGTAATGTTTCTGCCTATATTTAAGCCTATAAAGGCCTATTTTTTAGCCTATAAAGACCTATTTTTATCCTAGAAAGGCTTATTTTTTCAACTAAAAATCATCTATGTATGTACGTGCAATCGTAACACATAAAAAAATCGAACTACTAAAATGTCACAAGAATATTTTTGAGATGTATTTGAAGGTTAAATCAAATAATTGCTTGACAAATATGTCAATAGAATATTAAATATGCCTATTTTTACCTTCGCAAACTGCCTACCTTGTTCCTAAATAAAAAGTGAACTCTTGCAGCTCCTACATATAATATAGGATTAATTTTAGCGGTAATTACTGCACCCTACTTTACTACCTATAATTACTTGGATTTTGCATCCTGCCTATTTTTATCCTATATATAGGCCTATAAATAGGATAGGTGGACACCTTTGCGTCATGGCCTAAACCTTCAAGAATAGCGACGCTTCTACTCGCCCTCAGACTCGAGGAGCGAGAGTGAGTGCTTGTTGTTAAGAGTAGACCGTGGAATCCACAAGCCACCATGGATTTCAAAAGCAGTTTGGGAAGAGAGGGTGAGAGGAAAGCGTCCTCTCACATCAAAAGATATTCCTTCCAGAAGAAGAAAAAGATTCAATTAAAAAAGGTTCGTATTTAAAGACCGTCGAAGGAGAAACGAATACTAGGGGAATATCCTTCAAATACTTTGCAACTACGCAATAAAGTCAGTTGAATACATTTTACTACTTATATAAAGATGATCAATAGTGGGATTCGAAAGGGGTATTTTGAGAACAGGAATGTTATTCAAAATTAAAAATGTTTCATATATTTTCCCATGAGTCCAGTCCTATTAAAATTCTTCCCATTCTTTAGATAAAATACAATCCAGATTTTGTGTTGACATTCCCCCCACATAGAAAATTCACCTACAGATATAACGAAAGTGCAACAAACTTTTTGTGAGAGGTTACATACTCATTGAGCAAATAACGCGGAAGAGCTACATTAGTATTGACTTATAACCACAAAGTCAAGATCAAGTTCATATGGACTAAACGCACACACACTGACCAGCATTTTATTGTAGTAGTATGTTTTCATACCCCTGTTGGAGGGACCTTTGCGACACGCTGCTTCCCCTTGTCACGACCTTTGCAAATGCGGTATTCCTTGCCAGCGTCCTTTAGAAGCTTGTTTTTTCGATTCCCGTTCTCAAAGATGTTGATCTTCTTACTCGGAGGCTTCCCCCAATTCATTCGATTGATATCGGACTCCGAAATTAAAACTTGCCTTCCGTGTTCCATTTTTGACTTCATGAAACGTATGTACGTACATATAAAATGGTGTAAAAACCAGCAACAAAACGCAGTACTTGTACCCAATACCTTTTAATCCTCATGCGCCTAAAAATGATTTTAGGACACCTAATTACATGCATTGCGGATGAAGTAATTTATTACGGGTAATGGTGTGGTCAATGATTATTTAAAATAAAAATATTCAAAATATTAACCAAACATCATCTGAAAAGTAGCTGGTTTTTTGAAAATGTTTTGATATTTTAAGTTAGTTATTGTCGGTTTAACTCTAAATTGTATGTATCCATGAAGATTTAAAAATGTATTATTTTCAGTCGCGGATCGTACTTTTTGAGGCCTACGTCCACAATTATAGGAGTCCAAAATGTAGCAATAAATACATTTAGATATGGACAAGCGAAGATATTTTTAATCTTTTAGCAACTATTTTATCTTTTTGTGTTGCATCTTTGCCCGAATGTTTGTTCTTGAA
>CAMXBY010000084.1:0-21027 GCA_947179485.1 Allacma fusca | reverse complement strand
GACTCGGAGAGAATCCGAAATATGAGTAGTAGAAAGTTTAGATCATTTTTCCCTCCGAAGCCCTCAGGGCATTTTACCCGGGTATTACGGACCATGTGCGGGCTTCGGGGGAGGCGGGGCTTAAGTTCGGAGAACGGGGGGATATCGTTCGGGTGTGTTCGGGGAATTTAAAAGTTTATTATGAATAGGGGGTAATGTGAGACGATGCTTTTTTGCTCTCCCGCGCAAGATAATTTTAATGCGTGCACACGGTATGTACTAGTTGGAATACGAGATAGATTACCAAGCGAAATTATTCATTCACGGTTAATTTATTGCTCCGATTTGTGTTACATAGTAACGTTAATTTCACAGTCAATTAAAAGGTTAATTACAGTCAATGTTCAAGTCAGGGTCGTGTCAAGTCAGGTCAACTTTTTAGAGCAGTTTTGTTCAAGTTCAAGTCAAAATTTTGGCCAACATTGAATTGATCAAGTTCAGGTTGAGGTCAAATTCGGAGAGAAAATTTTTAAATTTGAAGCTGAAAATAGAATGTAAGTGGTGATTAAAATGCTATTTTAAAGTTATTTATTTATTTAAATTTTTAATGTTTATACATAGATTATAATGTATGTATATGTAGTTTGTATTTTCAATGAATTTTTAACAGGGCTTGTGGGAACATTTTCGAATGTGATCAATGCCTGCCCGGGTGTACCTGGGTAGCCTATGAGCATGGCATCTGCATGTGTTTGGAAGGGCTCGAAGAGGCTACATCCGAGGTCGTGGCTATTAGGTCTGGCAATGCGGGTTGCGGTGGATTCGAAGGGATATTTTGTGGGGGGAAGGTGGATACGTATTCAACGTCAGCAAAATATCCGCAAGGGGGATATGTATCAATTGGTAAGTTTCAGCGCATATGTCAAAACTTTGACAATTCTACTTGTTGTGACCTAGTATTTCTGAACGGTACTAAAAACATAGACTCGACCGACTCGTTTTCCCAAACCGAAAATCCCAAATCTGTTCTCGAAACCGGAACGGATATTTTCGAGTCCGGCACATTTTCGACTTCCCGGAACCGATCCGGAAAATAAAAGCGGTTCCCGAACCGGTTCCGATTCCTTTCCGAACCGACAAAATGTATATGATTCATTTTTATGGAATTCAACATTGTATCGATAGTTCGTAAATCGATGACCCGAAACCGGTCCGAAATGTAACAAATCTTTAAAACGTTGAACCGAAACCGAAACCGAACTGTAACCTTGGGAAATCCCGATAATGAACAGAAATACTATTGTGACCTGTACATATATACCTATTTTTTATTTTAGGAGGCAAAACTGCTGTTATTGTTCTCGTGTTGGGCCTGTGTTTGTTCGCATGGTTATTTAGTAACCTTATTGCAAAACTCCGTGACAGGATTCGGTTGGGCATTACCCGGGGGGTCCTTTATGTTTGGAGAGAGGTGGGGGGGCTGTGGACCCGAATCCGCCGTCGCTTTGGAAGTTCTGACGTCCCACGAGATTGGCGGGTCCGGTACAATGCGGGGGCGGTTCGAGATCCCGCGACATTTTTTCGTGACCTAGTCGATTTAAATGTCCGCATGGCTCCCGGACACCCTTCGCCCCATCAGTTCCCACAGGGACACTTAATCGCTCGAAGACCTCACCGCCCTCGTCCCCGAAGTGAGCCCCCACCACCGCCTCCCGTTTTACCATCGCCACCACCACTGCCTCCCGTTTTACCATCGCCACCGTCTCCCGTTTTACCATCACCACCACCGTCGCCTCCCGTTTTACCATCGTCACCCCCATCACCACCACCCCTACCAACAGCATCGTCACCTCCATCACCCCCGACACCACCACCAGCGCCACCGTCGTTGCCTCCACTCATAAGGAGACCGTATCAGCCAGCACGGGTCTTGCCAGAGGCTTCCTCTCTCCCCCCACCACCACCTTTGACAGCTGGCCCAGAAAAGCTTCCCCCACCATCCCGGGTCCAGCCTTCACGGGCTTCCAAAACGACGACTCCTGGTTACCATCGACACACGGAGTCTTGGATCCACAAGATCACCCCAAAACAAAACTGAGGAAATGAAAGAGTTAGTGAGCGAGAGACAGAGAGAGTGGGTGAGTGAGCGAGCAAGAGAGAGAGAGAGAGAGAGAAGAAATAATAAGTCATTCTCATTTTGTCACTATGATGTACTTGTTCACAATTTTTTGTTCTTGCAATTATTATTTTTTCCCAGTCGAGTCACCGAGTTACGTAATAGTAGATATATATTTTACGCATGCAAATATTACTTTGTATTTTATTCCTCAATCTGTAGAAATCTATAATAATTAATTACCCCCACATTATACGTATAATCAATGTCATAGAGATATTATCGGTATATTGGAGATCACTATAGAATTATTAGTATATATAATATATGCGTAACAATAATGCAAGCGTTACAATGCACTCGAGCCCTTTTGAAAGTTATTAATGATTATATATAAAAAACACGAATCAATGCAAAATGAAATATTATAGGATATATATGGAGGTGATAATTGATAAAGTTATGGAGGTGCATATGAATTGAAATGTGTTATCTTCCGTGAAACAACGATTTAGTGAATAAATAAATACAATATAATTATATGGATAACTGACTGTGTGTTAAAACATTAAATTATTGGGTTTAATGCGTTTAAGTAAATTGCATTTTATTGTCAGCAGGTTCTACAAAAAATTTTGGGGAAGATTTTATTTCATGAAGACTCGGATGTTTCAGCGTATAAAATTAGCATATTATGGGAATGAGTAGGCTTTTTCTGTTGTTACAATTTAAACAAAAATCGAGATCGGGAGAAATACAGTTCTCGTCAGGACCAATGACAGTGGAACTCATACATGGGCATTAAATCAACCCTCCCCTCATGAGGTAGTCAAAATATGCGGTTATGCCCTCCCTCGAAAATCCTGCAAACATCTACGGGGCAGTCCTCACAATCTCTCTCATGAGCACCAATTTGTAAAACACAACCCTCTCCCTCGTTAATGTGAGTGTCGCTCCCGACGTGAATTGTTCTTATTTAATACCATTAAAATAATTCATTTGTAACAAGTGAATGTTTTCCATATTATGAATTTAAAATAAATATAATATAAAACAATATTTGTTGGTGAAAAATTAAAATTCCAAAATCATATAATTAATGTGTCTTGTAGACAACCGGGTTGATTGACGCTACTACATTTAGTATAGTATAATTTTGACTTATACAAATGTAGAAAGAAGGAAATGGGGTAAATTTGGAATGTCAAGAAATGGATCACCATGCTGATTCGGTAATTTTTGCACTATGGAAATGATTTTTAACATTATAAGATAATTTCTGTAGATTTGCGTGGCGTGATGGTGTTATAATAGTGGAATATTTTTGTACTCAATTGTTCCGATTTTCCAAATGAGGGCGTCAGTAGCACTCCCCATCGTCCTCATTTACAGATATGTCTGCTTTTGTACCTCAGAGTCATTTGAATGAGTGCATTCATATTAAACTTGTACTCTCCATCATGCATCTATTTTATGAGTCATGAGGCAGACGCAAAGAGCCATCAATGCCTTATCCCTTGTGAGGGTGCCCATCTGTGGCGGAACTTTCCACAATTTTAAAAGGAAATTCAAACCTAAGGAAAATCCTTTGAAGAGAAATTAATAAACCATTCAAGATCTACTCACCGAGGAACAGGAGATCCCTTTGGGGAAGAGAAAAACACCGGGTGCGTAAAATTTGATTTTTGTTTCTATAGTTTTCAATATGTGGAACTGTGGTAGTCCTGGTATGATGGGAATTTAATAAAAATATATAAGATTTGTTTATGTATGCTGTCGATAGTAGTTTATATTATTTGGTTTGTTTTGTTGTTTTTATTGTTGCGAAAAATGGGAGAATTAAAGAATAGTTAATAAACTGCTCGATGGTTATTGAAAAAGAAATGTGCTATTTAAATTTAGTTTTGTTTCTTGAAATTAGTCAACTTTGTTTACACAGGTTTGTTGCTTTATAGGATTAACTCTAATGGTGATTTACGTCGGACGAAAAGCAGATCAGGCCGGTACTTTGTGGGGACTTTGGACTACTACACTTTCCAGGAGATTTAGAGCAGGAGGAATTGCACTGAAGATTCCTCGCGAGACTGGAAAATTTTCATACAATCACAGTAAGACCTCATGTATTTATAAGTTTAATATAATATAAATATCAAATATTCACAATTAATTCAAGAATTTATTGAACTAGCTAAATATGAAATTTACATAGTGACGTATAGCTCATGGTATCGTATTATTGTTTAAAAGTCTTCACTTTACCTTTTACTTAAATTAGCTCTGGAAGAACCGAAAATTGGGGGTAGATTCATTGACGGAGGTTAAATCGTGGGGATAAAAGCATTCGGTGGAATCCGGACAGACATTCGTCTCCAGAGCTTTCTTGAATGGATAGATTTTGAACTATGTGTGCTACCAGATTTGGAAGAAATTAAAGAAAAGGAACTATCCCTCCGTATTTGTTTCCTACCAAGAGGAAAACGCTGGTGTGATATTAAGGTAAAACAATCTGGGATTTTCATCGTTCTTGCTTTTTATTAGGACGTACTCTCATAAAGAATCTTTTGTCCGTACATGTAAAAAAAATTCTCCGTTACGGAGACACCTCTCACATAAGTTCAGACGGTATGTAATTACTTATACAATATTTTGCAGGAAGATATTTTTGTCGTTGGATGGAAGCAGCCAGATTCAATAGTGAAATTCCGACGCATGTAGTTCCTAAAAACAAATTGGGATCTTGGAGGATTCTGAGGACGGTCGAGCTTTCATGGTCAAATATTCTCAACCCATGACATATTTTCTTCTACCTACAAGTGTCGTACAAATTAGATTACGAGTTAAATATTTTTTGAACCGGCTGAGATATTTGGATTGCTCAAGTTTGCAAACTGACCTCTGTCTAAACAAGCGTTTAATGATTCTAAAATAAAAAACACTTTGCACCATTTTCTCAAACAATCAGTAAATTTGATCTTAAATATAGACCGAATATGTCTGAAATCGATTATTTATTTGCTGCTGCTAATGATTTGTCAATTTTTGATCCAATTTTGGTCTCCGGTTTGGAAGTTATCGTAAACGCGACGCTTTGTGGTAGCAACACGGTAAATGGATATGACGTGCATTCCATTTACGGACTGGCCTTATCCCTGAATGACAAAAGCTTTCGGTATCGAGTTCATTGGGCTGGGTATTCAAGGTAGATATTTTATTACGGGTTTGGAAGTAGTAATGACAGCGTTTATAATTTGAATACAGTGTGTTGTTTTTGTTTTTACATAGATTTGAAGATACTTGGGAGCCTTTGGAAAACTTTAGTGTCTATATGCTTGGGGACATAATGGCCTTCCATAGACTCGTTCTGGAACATTGCCGTTTGAAACATTTTTCTACAGATTGTTCAAGAATTGAAACGATGTACTTGAGCTACTTACAGGAGCCCGTTTTGAAGGATATGCTACTATCTTGGGCTGCCAATGGGATTCACGATCTCCGTCCAAGCAAAGAATCCACGAGTAAGTCTAAATTCGCATTTTTAACGGAAACTATAACTTCATGTTTTTATTCAGAAAATATTAATTCGTACATACATTACTATTAATCTGCAGCTGTGCACTCTCAAACGGAACATCCACTGGCAAAATCTATGGGGACGCAAACAAAATGTCTAGAGACAACTTCAAGTAGTTCACCTATTATGACCCCCTCGAGTTCGGAAGTTCGAAAAACAAGAAAGGATGCGAAGAATACTGAAATGGGTAAGCGAGTAATTAGGAAATAATATTTTAGCATGGAAATATTTTATCGACTAAAAGGTCAACGAATCGCTAATTCTAGAATTAATTAATCAATTTTCTCTTAATTAATGTGATTTGAAAATATTTTCACTGCAGATTTTTCATGTCCCCAGTGTGGTAAAGGATTTGGCAGAAAATTTATTCTTTTACGTCACATTGATTTGGTTCATTCAACAGCGAGCACTACTGAGACGTGTAGAAAATGCGGTCTGGAGTTGAAACACAAGCATAGTCTGAAGATGCATCTTAGTGAAAATAGGTGCAAAAAAAAGAAAATTATTCGAAGCAAAACAACAAAAACACAATCCCGTAAACCAAGCGAAAATTAATTACAAAAACTAATAATAATACTAATACTAATAATTACTATTATTTTCTTGCTTTGTTTGTATTTTCTTAATTTGATAAAGCATTGAGATTACATATATATATAGTATAAGCTTACTGTTCATGTTATTATATTGATCAAATTATGAAAAACGGGGGTAGTTACAAGCTTAAATAAAAATCACCTCCTAATTAAATTTAAATCGATAATAATTTGTTCATGTACGAGTTTCGCCAACTCGCATTTCCTGTAATTCGATAATATTTTCAAATTCCATTGGGATGTCGTGATCGTGTCAATTGTAGGAGGAACTGAGATGAGTTGCACTTTGCGATATGTTTCGTTTCTGAAATATTTTGCGAAATAAACTTCCAGCGCATAGTAACGCCAAAATCAACAACACCACACCTATGAAAACCATATTTGTAATTTAAATCATATTCGTTGCATAAACTTAGTATGTAATTAAAATGAAATATAATTATACCCAGCACAGTCGGTACTATAAAACTCGTGCTTAACTGAGGCGGACAATCGTTCTGGTCGGTTATAACAGAAACAAATACTATGTCCAATTTTCCCAGTTCGTTGGCACAACAGTTGGTTTGGTTCAAAAGTGTAATCCATTGTAATCGCTCTGATACGCACTGGAGGCAATCACGAACGTTTTGACAATCTAATTATACATACAATTGATTTCGTTAGTTCTGTAAATGAAAATATATTTTTAAAACAGTTAATTTAAACAATTATGAGCAGCTTACGGTTTTCTCTGAAACTATCCATGGTAAATTGTGGACAGAAAGAGGAGTACATTTATAGGGTTTGAAACTGTGTTCTAGAACAATCTGAATAGCAATTAAAATCGCTGTCAGCAAAATCTAAAGTAAACAAATCATAATACTAAAACATCACGTTTGCACATCTCAGCAGATCTCTGCACATCTCAGCACATCTCTGCACATCTCTGCACATCTCTGCACATCTCTGCACATCTCTGCACATCTCTGCACATCTCTGCACATCTCGGCACATCTCGGCACATCTTTGCACATCTCTGCACATCTCTGCACATCTCTGCACATCTCTGCACATCTCTGCACATCTCTGCACATCTCGGCACATCTTTGCACATCTTTGCACATCTCTGCACATCTCTGCACATCTCTGCACATCTCTGCACATCTCTGCACATCTCTGCACATCTCTGCACATCTCGGCACATCTTTGCACATCTTTGCACATCTCTGCACATCTCTGCACATCTCGGCACATCTTTGCACATCTTTGCACATCTCTGCACATCTCTGCACATCTCTGCACATCTCGGCACATCTTTGCACATCTTTGCACATCTCTGCACATCTCTGCACATCTCGGCACATCTTTGCACATCTTTGCACATCTCTGCACATCTCTGCACATCTCTGCACATCTCTGCACATCTCGGCACATCTCTGCACATCTCTGCACATCTCTGCACATTTTTGCACATCTCTGCACATCTCTGCACATCTCTGCACATCTCTGCACATCTCTGCACATCTCTGCACATCTCTGCACATCTCTGCACATATTTGCACATCTCTGCACATCTCTGCACATCTCTGCACATCTCAGCACACCTCTGCACATCTCTGCACATCTCTGCACATCGCAGCACATCTCTGCCCATCTCTTAAACACATAAGTGTATTGGAGTTCACGATGAACCACAACTGTTTAAATTTAGTTCTATAGCTAGTCTTTTTTATTTAAATAAGGCTCAATAAATTTACAAAAGTCAACTTTTATGGGCAGTTGACACATCCGACCTTTTTCTAGAATGACATCCTTACGGTAAAATCATGGTGTTTATTATTCCACCTTTTCATAGTCATTGTTCAGGTTCTGGAATCAATGCTCCCCCCAATGTCTTGAAGATCGTCTTTCATTTGCGGCTCATTGAATTCCCTTGCAGAATAAGGTTTTGTAGAATTCTGAGTACATATCATTTCCGATCGAAGTACAGATTCGTACATCTTTGTGATTTAAGCTAACGTCGAAACTGAAGTGGCTTCAGTAGCTAAACCCAAGCCAAAGTGAACTAACTCGCACGACTGTAGATTGTGCAATTCAGAATATTTTATAAAAAACAGGCTGAGCAAATGGCATTGCAACCGTTACCTCATTGTTCAAGACAAACGTCTCCAGTGGATAAAGATGGTTGGATATCCCGTCAATCTAAAAAATCAGATTTGAATCAACACGTGTTGATCACAAAGTTTATACAAATGAGTGAAGAGTTAGGGATGGAATTCCAAGAAGGCGACAGGGTGTCACTGAGGAACGGAGTGAAATTACTTTTTCTGAGCATCAGGGGGAAGGTTGTTCCATTTACATCCGTACCGTGGGAATTTCCAGATATGGAAATTATTAAAAGCAAGGATGTTGGGAGCAAGAACAACAAAGGTTGTGGTAGTGATGCCGGGGTTAATACTGCTCCCGAGAATATTCGTGCAAACAGGCAGCATTTGATTGACAGCAGATATTCCGAGGATCGAAGTGTAGCCTCAGACCAAGTGGTACTTAAAAAAACAAGACGTAAATCAACTCGACCCACCCATGATGATTCGGACGAAAAACGATTAAAAATCATGGCAATCTTAGAAGAATGTCAGTCAGAAAAAATCCAAAGTGGGGAGAATGAAATTCAGCTTCATTCGGGGAAACGAGTCAAGTTTATAAATTCAAAAGGTAAGACAATTGTTGTGAATATCATTACATAGTGCATACTTATATGAACCATTATTCCTAGTATGTTTGACATACCCAGCGAAGGCAAGCCGTTCTTTGGACAACCGTGACAGTTTTGCTACGCTTAAATTGAGACCGCAAAACTGTCACGGTTGTCCAAAGAACGGCTTGCCTTCGCTGGCTCAATATCAATCGAGCTATCAGAATAAAACTAATATTTATATTTAAATATTTCTGTGAAGGTGAAGCTGTGCCGTTAACAAGAATTGGATGTCTTCCCTTGACTGATGGAGGATTGTTGCAAGTTGCAGGACAGCAGCAGCTTCAATGTGAGCAAGGAAGGGAACATGAGCTTCAGTCTGGTTCACATATTAAAAGTAATTTTGTCAGCAACGCTATGCTTATCAATAGCTTTCATTGTAAACTATAGTTCAGATGCTTGTATGTAATGATGTTTAGATTTGGAATGCAACGAACAAATCCCAGTTCAATCTCCAGTGACGTTATCCATACCTGTCGATGATAATCCTACTGCGGGAACCGCCTCCGTTGACATTCTTGGCTCTGTTCAACAGACAATTGAGGCATTTGACTTGGAAGCTCTGCAAGCTCAAGACGTTGAATACGACTTTGAAGACTTTGATTTTACGTTCGTCAATCCTATGTAATCATTTGGTTTAAATGCAGTTTTATATGTAGTATTTTTCAAAGTGCGGAGCTGAATAATGTATTGATAATTATGATCATTTTATATTGGTATTTTGTAAGAAATAAAAAAAGATGCTTTAGGAAATTAAAAAGACGTGACTGCATAACATAATTATTTCATTTTCAAAACAAACATTTCTTTATTTAACACAGTAACTCATTGAAATTACGACGGGAAATGTATTTTACAAAAACAATTTTTAATCGATCCGGTTTAGTATTGAAATGTCATTTAGTAAACTGCAAGCTTCAGAAAGAATGGTGACAGTGGTAGCAGGAGAAAGAGAAAGCTGGAGTGTAATTTTATGCATACATTACTAGTATATAGCTACCGCAATTTATTGATGATGTCCCGGATCGGTGATTAGAGTGAATTACTCCTGGAGACTGCCTGAACTTGTACTCTGAGTTTCCTCACGGACGAATCCGTCCTTTTTCATGTTTTGTGGCTTGGGGCGAAGTGCAACGTGGAAATCGTCCCCATCCTTCCTATTCTCCACTATAAACGACTCCAAATTGGCGCAAGCTGACATGGAAAACGCCAACACTGGTCCTGGCCACCTAATGTAAAAGATACAAGTTCACGATCAATGTCAAATTTTAAATTTTCCTTTCCTGGAACAATCATCAATTGCAGATACATATTTTAAAGAATTTCTAAATTAAAACGTATTAAAATTACACTATAAAAATATTTATTTAATTACCCCTTCAACTTCTCGCTCGTCTCCAGTGGCACTGGAGTATTTATTAGAACCTCAGGAAGTCCAATTATCTTGTTTAACAAGACGCTTGCCTTCACGCTACCCAAGTCCAAATCAGGTTGAGACCAGAATTCCAGACGATGTTCATCTTTAGAGGAGTACGTCCGATCTTCTTTCCCGCGGAGAAAAGGAATAACCGGAATCTCCTCCAAATGCTTGGAAATTTTATTCTCAGTCATCTCGGCGTATTGATCCAGTATCATGCTGAGAAAGCTTGCGATTTTTAATCCCTGATAGGGACTAAACTTTACAACAGTCGGCTTGCCGGAATTTGTCGGTTTTCCCAGGTAGAAAAATTCACAGCGATGTACTGGATTGTGAGCCATCCTACCGGAGATGTCGTCATCAATCTGTATGGGAAAACAAAATAATTTTGTTTTTATTTTAACATAATGGCACAGATGAACAACAAACGTGCATTAACCCCGCCTGTAAACAAACAGATAATTAAAAATTACTGACCATTATGCACTCGGGCGTCTCAAAGAAACTCCAGTTGCTGCAAAGGTCCAGTGACGCCAGCTTCTTTGCATTCCGAGCATAGGGGTCGTACTTTTGCAACTTTACACGAGAACGAATTCCACGAGCTATGGATTAATAGTTTAAAATTATTTTATTAAATTAACATGTATGATTTTGTTTTTAACTTGTAAATTCAAATCACAAACGAGCTAAGTATAAAAAACTTGAAATAAAACGATTTGGACTAACCTGCCATTGTATTAAAATGAAGTGACTTGAGAAACTTGGTACTTGTAAGCTAGAAGTAGCTCTATGTGCTTGTTTGGGATTGCTTAGGGTATAATGTATAATTGTATGAATGCGGTTGGTTGCAAGAGAGAAAAAAGACTACTGAAAGAAAACCTAGGCTCCTTTGCTTTTATCATGTAGCGAGAATGCGGTTATCGATCAGAAATCTGCGCTCCCAAGCACGCTGCTAAATATTTTTCCCTCCAAAATAAAATATTTTCCCGCTCTATAGATTTGAGTATTTGCGATGTTTTAAGAAACGTCTCCTAGTCACATCTAAAGCTTAGCCATGGAGTATTCGGGAAATGAGGTGGACACCAAAGTGTTTCAAAAGTGGGTAAAACAGTGGAAAAGTTTGCAAGTCAAACCAAGATATCCGAAAATTCCTTTTGAGGATTTAAGTGAGAAACAAAGGTATCTCGTAAATTTGATTAAATCACATATCGAAAAACCTTTTGATGAGCAAACTGATTCACAAATCAAATGTGTAACGCAAGGAATAGCAGGGACAGGAAAATCATTATTGATAGCTCATTTAAAATATCTTTTTGACATCAGGAAGCAAAAGTGTTCCGACTTTGATTATATTCTTGCCAGTTTAACCGGCAGTGCCAGCTTTCTAATTGGAGGAGAAACAATTCATTCCGCATTTTGTATTCCAACTTTTCAAGAAAGGCGTGCAAGCAATGTTATTGAACAGGAAGTGACAGATGATATCGTTGTGGAAAATACAACGAAATCGACTGCAACAGAGAAACAGAAACAGAAACTTTCCAATGTAAAAATTATTGTAATTGACGAATTTTCTCTTATTGGGCAAAACATGCTCAAAAAAATTGACGATATTCTCCGCAGAGTTGATCCGGCTCATGCAGGTAAACCATTTGCTGGCAGGTCCGTCATTTTATTTGGGGACGTCTATCAAAATTTTGCAGTCGCTGATTCCCCTCTTTTTTATCCATCGTCTACAAAGCACAACCCACATCTACGAGATGTGTACAAATTATACAAATCTTTTAAGACGGTAATAATTTTGGACACTCAATACCGCCAGCATGGAGATGGTGACGAGCAGAAGTGTTTCTTGGAATTTTTGGGGAGATTAAAGAGACGTGAGTGCGTGCAATCAGATTTGGAATTTGTTCGCTCCCGACAATTGAACAAACTCAGCGAGGAAGAAAAACAAACATTCAGGGATGCTCTGCATATATTCCCTTTGAGGAGACTTGTGTGGGACTACAACCAGTAAGTTACATGTACATAAGATAAATTCTAAATGTGTGTTTGAAACTGTTAATATTATTGCACTTATAGGGAACAATTGCACGCACGTTTTTCGGTCGAGGAGATTGTTCACATTGAGAATGGAATACGACCCCTGGAAATAGCTATTGGAGTAAAAATAATATTACAGAGGAATATTTGCTCCCGCGTTGGTTTATGTAATGGTTCCGAAGGGTATATTGAAGATATAGTATATTATAGTAAGAGTGAAGGTATAGGGTTGGATAAAAGTGTACATTTTCTGCTGGTTCATTTCCCACATTATACTGGAGATGTGTTTGTCAAAACCAAGAGAGGAAAGGGTGTCCCTATATTCCGACAATCTGATTCTGAAACGGATGATGCAACTGGGTCCCTAATATGCAGTAAAAGGTTCTGTATGGAGCTTGGATATGCAGTTACGGCTCATCGCTCTCAAGGAAGAAATTTGAATAAGGTTTCAATTTTTCTGGACCAGTCACAACTGTGTGTTGGCTTGGATTATGTAATGTGGACTCGTTGTAAAAGTCCAAATGACATTTGTGTACTGGATGAATATGTTGCTGCAGATCGTATTCTCACCCTTGCTTCCCTTTCCTCAGCCACTACACTACAAAAATACGAGGAAAATCGTTTGATGGAATTGCAAAGCAAGATGATTTTTGAATGATTGATTTTGGATGAAATCTGTAATAAATTTGTGAGAAACAATACTGGTATTTTACACAATATTTGCACTTATTTATTTCATTATTGCATTGATTTTGACAGTAATTTATAATGGCCAAATGGTAATGAATAATTACAATCTTCGTTATCTGGATAGCAGCGATACATATCCAGTGCATGCATTCCTACCTTATTCATGCATACAAAATTTAATGTATGATTAGCAGAACGAATTAAATTTACATCAAGTTTTTTTACAATATTTTTTTCCACTACGTCTTTATATGTTTCATGAGCGCAAAAATGTTTAAGAGCATATGCTGGCACGCCTTTATTTTTCATATCGATACTTTGATCGTGGAAGAGCAAACTGTACTGTTTGCTCTTGAGACTGATAACCTCAGACACGTCCAGCGATTCGATTTTAAACTTTCCCGACTCATTTTTGTTACCATCTCTTAGATTGGGTATATGTTGATGTAATTTAAATATTTCATGTTTGTTTGGTATTTTACTAAAATCGAAAAAATGTCTGTTTTCAACCAGCTCGCTCCAAATTAGTTTTTCCTCGCCCAGAATTTCGCATATAACACTATCAGTATCTGAATAAATTACTGATATACGATCATTAAAAATACTGACTAAGTTGTCATAATAACCAGAATAGAAAATTAATTTAGCTAAATCTAAAACAGACATTCCACACTGAATAAGAGTTGAAAGCGTTACTGATTTAGGTTTGAACTTCACAATGCTGACGTTTTTGTTTAAAATGGAAAAATCGACACACTCGGGATCAGCAAGGTAAGCTCGAGCCTTGGCTGCTGACCTGCAAAATTTGACTGTAAAGAGATTCTCATTATTTCTGAGAGACATACCATACGTTCCATTATTTATAAGCTTGAGATCAGACCTTTCTGATTCAGTTTTAGCTATTCTGCGTCTTTCAATATTATCCTGTATGAACTTACGTAGGTAAGCCTTCTCGGTAAATGAAAACCCTGAATGGATTTTTACTAATTTCATTCCTTTTGCCAAATAAAAAGCAAGTGTTCTGTAATGTACTACATATTCGAGTCGTGGATAGCAATGAAGTAACAACTTGGGAATGTTAAGGAAAGAGTTTGCACTCACCCTTCCAAGACTGGAGAGGGTCTCGCGCTGTTGCTCTGACAACCACTCGAGTTTCACACATCGCTTTTCTGGGCACAGGGGGAGAGAAGCTGTCTCATTCTGAATACTCTCAGGGTATTCTAAGTCAACTTTTACAATGTAGCCTTTGGAATTGACCTGGCTGAGTAGCTGTTCGTCTAACCAATTTATACCATTGAGAGTGTCCAAAGTCTCCCATTTGTATTCAGAATGAGGATATTTAAAAGATTGCATTGCATGTGAATACAAGCTTACAATATCGAAATAAATAACGACTTTTGGGGGCTTCTCGGAATTGTATCCGAAAGCACTTCTGGGCGTGTTTGCTCTGGTAATCTTTCGGGTCGCAAAGGACTGTCCTCCTTTTATACCCAACTTTATCATATCGTACATATTTTTATCTCTAATATATTCTATACTCTCGCCAGAAGAGTACAGCCAGCATTGCCAACTATAGCTGGAGCATGTACAACAATACGTAGGATCTAAACCGTACAATTTCATACCATTGAGAACAAAATTGAGCCAACAAATGCTCAAATGAACAGAATCCAATACACAGTATAATTGTGCATAAGTATTAAAATCCCGAATCTGAAATACTTTGCATATTTTATTTATCATTGACCATTGCGAGTCCGTGCATGGTTCATGCGTGAGCTCATTGTAAAACTCTTCTCGGCTCGGAATTGGAACACCCGGATTTAATTTTTCTGGTGAGGAGAGATAACTGTATGGGAACGGAATCTTGGCAAGAAGTAAGTCCTGCCAGGCTAAATCATTGTATTCGTCAAGTTTTGGTCTGACAAGTATTCCTGTGGGAAAAAAATAGCATTCAGCAACTTGTCGAAGCAGGGAAAAATGGGGAGAATTTTCCAATTGAAGTTTATTCACAAGCTGGGCTAGTGAGCTCGGTTGAAACTGACATGAATCTAAAAATCTTAGTTTAACCTTTCTATTACCACATGTCAGCTTGCTCTTGTTATATTTGAAACCTCCATAATTAGTATGCAACTTTGGTATGTAGATATCTCTACCTTCAATGGTCATCTGAACAAATTTCTCTCCTGTTTTTGCAATTACATGTATATTTTCATAATTAAAAAATTTATTGTCGGCGTGCTTCAAGAGAAGGTGAAAATCAAAATTGCTCCCTCCATGCGCTATTAATGGAAATTCAAATTTGTACCTTATTTTAAGATTGCAAGACTGACAAATTGAAGAGACATATAAACCAGTATCATGATTGTGATTATAACATTTTATGACTGGTCGGATATAGCTTTCATCTTTTTTGGGTTCTTCCTTGGTTGAGCCAGCTTCTTCAATTTCGCTGTCTTCACTGGGCGATTCGTATAACAATTTCCCGTCTTCGGAGAACAAGTCAAAAGCAAGTTGATGCTCAGAGAACCCTTGCTGTGTTGAAGAAGTGAATTCACGCTTGCAATGGTGACAATGCGTTGCAGTCCGGTGTAATGATTTTTCCTCATCTGTAGGATCGATCATGTTATTTGTATTCCGTATGCGTTCTAGCAAGGTTTTCCCCCAGTAGAACGCGCGGGAAAAAAAGTGCTGGACGGGATTCTCTCCACAATAATATTCTGTCGTCACCAGCTCCCCGCATTTGTTTGTGTTATGTACTACTACAAGGGAGTAACTTGCTGGAACAAACTCGTACCTCTTCACAGTTGCAGAGACTTTTTTTCTCTTCCCACCAACTTCCAGCTGCTCATTCTCCGATTGATTTTCTCCCCCCTCCACCGTTAACGGTTTGCTGTAGCATTCAAAATCGAAAGTTGCAAAGTACGGAAAGGGGTGTAGCATTTCAAGTCTCTTGAATTCCAATGTCTCATCCTCAGCTGGAAACACGTATTCGATTTTGTTAGCAGCGTTTTCTTCGCCTGGATCAATATTATATGTACATCTGGACGCGTGATTCACTTGCTTCCGCTTAGTTTTAAATTTACGGAAGCATTTGTCACAATACAAGTGACATAGCTCACCCGGCTCTCTGAGAAATCTTTCCAAATTAACAATTAGTACGTAATGAAACAAGTCGGATGATTCTTCGCGTGATGAATTATTTTGTTTTTTGTGAATTAAAAACAAGTTAATTTTAATCTCGAATTTCTGTTTGCTGGCTCTCATAAGTATTACGTTTTCATCCTTGTGTGTAAATACGGTAACTGAAACGTTATTTTTTTCTTCAAATTTTGGAAGGTCTTCGTAGGGATTGACAAATCCTTGGGGAATGTTTGAAAAATCAATTTTACTCATATATTTTCTCCACGTGTCATGATTTTTAAGATTTTTATCGCCCTTACGCTCTAATTCATTTTCTTTAATTTTCTGTTTCCAAAACATGGATGCTGTTACACAGTACTTGAAGCAATCATTATCAAAGTTTTTAAAGTTAACACAACCCATCGGGTTTCTTTTAAACGGAATAGGTAAAAAACCCCGAACGCGAGCATTTTGAAAAAGTCTAAGTTCACCAACCTTTACTTCCAAGTGGTCAATACTAGCTACTCTCCAACCGCTCCCATTCTGAACAAAAGTTTCTAGTTTATCCACAACTTCCCCAGCTCCCCGCCACACTAAAGTTTCAATACCGGTCGAATCAAATAAGTCATGATTTCCAGACTTGAAGTAAATCATAGCCGATTTTGTAGACAACTCCCCATCATCGCCTAGTGTAATATCCTTTTCCATTAGGACTGATGTGCTCAGCTCCACACGCATATTTCCGTGGATAACAAGAAGTTCAGTTAGTAACTTGTCCAAAGCTGGATATGTTTCTTTAAAAGCGGTTTCAATGTCCCGCGTACTTATGGGATGACGGTAAGCATAATGAACTATTACTCCAAGGTGACTGCGACTTAGTTCTGCAAAGTCTGTCAAGTCTAGAGGATAGTTTGCATCAACATGACCTAGTCGATCTCCGACAGATGGGCAGGTGTGAGCCCTCTTCCAGGAACAATATTTCCCACAATGCTCACACAAATGATTTTCTTCGAGATGGCAGGCGTATTGGATATGTGTCCGACATCGAAAAATACAGTCAGGCATGGAACAATAAAGTTCCTGAAATAAAAACAACAAAATCGTGGCTTGATAACGTTTAGATCTACGCTTCGATAAAACAACAATATAAATAAACCGATCGTGTGTTTTTCACGCGAAATGAATAGTTTTTCGGAACGGTTTAGGAAAATAAATATCGGTACTCAACCGCACAATAATACTTTGTAGACAATAACAATTACATACCGATCTTAAAAATCCAGATGTAATAGGATCTGGTCGTTGGGTCGTCTCATAAGCTAAATTTGTATTGGAAGCTGCCCCGCTGTTCTCATTTCTACTTGGTTGGGACGGTCCAGCAATTGGCTCGGTCCTGTTGTCTTGGTTTGCTCCTTCCATGGTTTTAATTATTGTTGTTCCTAGCTTTCCACTCACTAATCAGCTTAGACGTAAACTTGTATATTTTGATGGAGACCAGAACACACAAAAGTATCACCGAAGTGTAGGTAGCTGTAAGCACGACAAGTTACACAGTTAAAATGAATGTTGCTTGGAGGAAAAGTGGGGAGGGGACTTGATCGAGTTCAAGAAAAATAATCTTACCCGCAGAGTTCTCATGCGTGGTCACATTATCTCCCTCTGTGGGCACACTTGTGCTCCCGTTCTTGTATTTACGCGCGTCCTGCAAAAGATGCTTAAGGACAGCGTGTAGGTGAATTAACAACCGTTCGGTTGAAGTTGCTCCGTCATTCAGCGCCACATCTTGAGCGAGAGGTGAACAAACTCGATGATGACTACATTTGTACTTCTCATTTCTACCGTCGCTGGTGCTACTAGCTGGTGCTTTAACCGCATCCAAACTTGAATCTGAAGAAGTAATACCGTTTAATAAAAATAAATAGAGAGTCAGAATAATAACTCGCGAACCCATGTTGACCGAACGCTTCCAAAGCGGAAACTAATTTTTTCGATTCCTCCGAGTGTTCTTATGTACGTATTTTTTTAACTTGTTACACTTTCTAATGCTTTTCGCTTTTCGTTTTCCACCGTAGCCTCGTTGATTTTTTCTAGGCCTCAGCGAACTCTTACGGTCATTAATATTATTATCCCCAACAGCATCAACATCTTCCCCAGGTTTTTCTCTCTCAGAGATGTCGCTTGCTGTCGTAATATTAGTGATTGAATTTGTTTCAGCATTCCGGTGCTGGGGATCTTTCACATATTCCATAGGAATATCCTTACTTGCATCATCCAGTGTTTTCCACTTTGGTGCTTTAAGTTTTTGACACGTGGAACTTCCAATATTTTGACAACAGCATAATTTAATAAATTTTGGTTTCTTTGGTTTTTGCGTTAAATCCCCCTGGAGAAAGGGGAGGTTTGAAGAAACCTTTTCACTTGAATTATTTATTGCAGCGGCGGGAAGACTTGTTTCAATATGTTTAATTGCGGAAATAGGATGGAGATTTTCACCGGGGTTTTCTACCGCTGATGCGGGTTTATTTTGTTCGATTGGTTTATTTATTTCGCTTTTATATAGCTTCATAAGCTCTTCATAAAGAGCAGGCGAAACAACTCGCATTACTTTAGCCATTACTCTGTATACGATAGAATAATTTCACCTAAAAACACTTTTAGAAATACGCTTGCTAATATGGATTTGACTAGATTGCGATTTCTCAAAAGAAACCGCTTTGCGACGTTTTTATCATTGGAATATATTTTAACTTTCCTAGCGAATTTACAAACTTGGGTCGTTTCCGTTTTGCAAAATAGATTAAAATTGTGTATAATTTCTAGTAGTGCACGTATTTGCGAATCTGATGCATTTTGGACTAGTTTCCTAGCATTCAGCTTTGATTTGACTGTTGCAATTTGAAATAGGAACTGACAGTTTTCTTCAAATGAATTATTCAACACCATTTTTATTGGGGAGCGTAGACTTCACCATTGTTGTCCGGAAAAACTGAATTTCTAACCCAATAAGGAAATGACTTGTTTTTGGGGTGCATGTCTAAAAGTAGGTAGCCATACTGTCGACTTGACACGGCCTTAATATAGGCTGAAGTCAAAAAGTTGGTCTGACCTGCGCAAACTTGTTTGGCGATATTAGTGATTACACTGCGGTCTCTGGGATTATCAAACAACAGTAATATCTGTGTATTTAAATTTATCTCTCTTAACCCTTTCACAAATGGATTTTGAAGAATTAATATTATACTCGCTCCTCGATGATGTGAATGTTTTATAAAATAGCGAGTCACAAGTTCCAAGTTTTCCTTCTTTGAAAACGTATCCTGCTGGTCGTCGATAACAATTAAACAAGGATCACTAGTCAACTTTTCAATATCGAGGAGATTATTTGTAAATATTATATTTTTATCTTCTTCCTTTAATTTATAAAACTCTTTCTGAAAATCGCTATAGACGTAGATGACCTTTTCTAATCTCTCTTCAAATAGTTCAAAGCGCCTGCGTATTATTTCAAGCGTCTTATACGTTTTACCACCCTGTGTGCTGCCTGCAATCGATATTGTACTGGGGTGGGGGAAGGAATAGTTAATTAAATTATTTTCTTCAGTTCCAATTTCCATCACGTTGTTTTCACAATGAGTAGAAATGAGAAACTGTTCTAGTACATGTACAGGGTCGAATCTTTATTTAACTTTTACACAATAACGACTTACACAATTACACACACATTCATTTATTGACCAACATTATTTTACACTACTCAATATTTTGTATGTAAACAAAGATACTATTTTATCATTATACAATGTATTAGATTTAAATTGAGATATGAATATTTTATAAGGTATTCCTATGGTCCTACTGTAAGCAAACATTACACAAAACTGCCCACACATTTCTGACCGCACATTCTGTAAGATTTTACAATTCTCTCTGATAATAAAATTCCGTGGTATGTGTATATTATGATAATGAGAAATATCTTTGCCAAAACTATCAAATACTTCAAATTGTTTATAGCTTATTTTATACATGCATATCCAATGTTTTCCGGGTCTTGAAATAACATCCGTATTGACAATAAAAATCGCAGGAGCGTTTATTTCTTTGCAAACATTGTTAAATTCGTCTGCTGCAAGTACATGAAAGGGTATCTTGATGTGATACCAGTTAAATACAGCATTAAGCATGTGTCGAATAGACCGTGTGTCCATCTTAATAATCCAATATAACCTGACGGTTGTTGTCTATTTCCAAAACGTTTTGGTAATGACTGTAAACGATAACTTGAACAGCCTCGTCCAACGGAGATCTAAACTTCAACGTTATTTTAATGTTTCCCCGACGGTTAACAGAGAGGGCGTCGTTTTGATTTGGTAGCAAGTCAACAGCAACAAGAACGTTTCCTGCGTATTTGATAGTAAATATGTTAGAAATACTCTAAAATACTTTAAACGACATTACTTAACGATATTATTGAGCACAGTTTAAAATAATTACCCTCTTTGTAGTTATCCCGATTTACGCCATTACCAAGGATTTCAGTTGCTGACGTATTCTGCAAAGATCGCAAGGCTAGTAAATAGTTATCAGCACCAGATCCATTAGCTGTTTTGAAACTTAATGGAATCGCTCGATGTTGAATGGATTCGCCATTCCACGAAATCGATATTTCCGATAAATTTTTGTCCACAAAATTGAAGGCGTCCTTCTTAATGGAGCCCATAAACGCATCGGCTGATACAATGCCTACAACTAATATTTTGG